>JAXQQM020083819.1:0-21139 GCA_034641835.2 Pinus albicaulis | reverse complement strand
TATTTCATGTTTTACATATATATTTAGGATTGAGAAAAAAAAAGGTATCATTGGACCCCAAGTTTGCAGAATTGCTGGAGCAGAATGCACAAAGAAAGGAAACAGTTAGTGACTTGGATGCCTCATCATCAACTAAGAGTTGAGATCAAATTCAAATTCTCTCTTTTTCATCACCTATCCATAAAAAATAGTTCCAAATAGATGCATTAGTTTTGAGTGTCCTTTACTTAAGTTCTATTTATGTAAAACTGTTGGAGATATTTGTAAACCAATCTTGATATTTTTTCAAGGTATTCTAGTTTAGAATTTATATAAATACTTCACTCTTTGAAGTATTTTAGTGTGGTATAAAATTGCTAAGATTACTATAGACTATTGTTGATACATTGGAGGCTTTCATGTGTTGAATTCAAAGTAGCAGACTGGACAAAGCTAAAGTGGCATCATAATTCAATATTCTTGCGATAAGTTGAAGAGTGAAGTACATATCTTCTTGTCATTGTTTCTTTTATGAGTTTCATGCAATTCATTATGTGTTTGATCTATCTTACTAGGAAAATTACTACAAGACTAGCCTTTTGCTCCCTGTTTTTAACTAAGTTACCATTTAAATGTTTTCCGTTGATTTCCAGTGTTAGGAATTCTTCATTGCTCCTACTCCCGTTTGACCTCTGCCTCCTTTTTCCATTTTCCGGATCAAAGGATCCTCCATTGCCCTCTATCTCGATCATACCATTTCATCAAAAACCTTTCCCCAAATCTTTGAGGGTTATCTACCTTGCCCTGAATACATTTTTACCCTTTTGGCCTTGCCTTCTAGTACTGCTATCTAGACTTAGACTGCATAGCCCAATGGACAAGTAGATCTCTCTCTAGTTTAATCCTAAGTGATTTTTACCCACCAAAACCTTTAAAACAAAACCAATTGTTCTATCATAACTAGCCTAAAAACATAAATAAAAAACAAAGATAAATCTTAAAGAGAGAGCCCTCTCTGAATTCTAGGAAGGCTAGATCCTATAATTTGAAGTAGGTTTTTGGTTACCTCGGACTATTTCTCTTGAACCTGGAGAAATTATTGAGTGATAACATACTGGCGACCATACTGGGGAACTAACCAATCTCTAGTTTTAAATTTAGTATTAAAGGAATATCTTTCATTTCTCTTTTTACTTTAATATTATTTTTAAGGGTTATGGGTATTCATAAACAGTCATTTTGGCTTCTAGGAAAACCTACTATACCAGGTCTAACCCGGATCCTAAGCCTGCAGTTATAGTAGATAACCTAGAACATATTGGAAAAAACAAAAAGAAAAAACAAATTGTCAATTTAGAAACTGAAGTACCATTAAGAAAAGCTAATTCTTTACCCAAAGAATTAGTGAGCTTATTTGATATTGATTTTGATTTCAATTTTGAACAATCATTGTTTAAAACTAAATCTGAAACTGATTTAAAAGATACTGTAATAGATCATGTTTTTACTTCCTTCTTGAATGAAAAATAAAATCAGATAAATCTGAATCTCAAAGTCAAGTAGAAAGGATTAATGTTACAAGGATTAAAAACATTGATGAAGCTATTAAATTAGCCCATTTATTATCTCATATTAAGCCTCCAGTTTCTCAATTGCACACAACAATAATTCTAGCAGCAGATTCAACTCTATATGTTGTCACTTCATTTTTAGATTCAAGTTCATCCACAAAAAAAATTAGTCTTAAGTTGCCTTTGTAGCCTAGGATATTATTCCCCTCATTCACTCAATCCACTGCATCCACTAGTTTTATAAGCACTACATCCTTATTTCCAAATAGTTCCATATATATACCAACCTCTTTTCCAAGCTCTTCAAGCATAGCTTTCAGCTCATCAGCTACTATATCCAGCACAACTCCTAGCATTACTGTTATACCTCCCAGTTCAGCAAAGCTTCAAGCCATGGCTGCTAGGTATGCTCTCCTTGTCTTACCCCAAAACCTCCATGATATGCCCCAAGATTACCAGAAAAATATACCATTATTTGATGGCCTGTCACAATATACTACTCAACAAATGTTAAAAAAATAACAGACTATTGTGAAATCTATGAAATTGATGAGTCAGATGTTCAGATGAGGTTACTCGCTCAAAGTTTGACAGGAGAAGTAAAAAAATGGTTTAAAAATTTAGCTGCTGGTAGTATAGCTAATTTAGCTGCATTTCATAGAGCATTTTTAAACAAATGGGAAAAGAAAAAGAATCCTTTGCAAATTTTGTCTAAGTTTTATGCTTTAAAAAGATATCTTAATGAGTCTGTTCAGGATTACCGCACTAGGTATAACAGTGTTTATAATGCCATTCCTGTTGATCTTAAACCTACACCCTACTCTGTACTTCTTAATTTTTCTGATGGATTTGATCCAGATATGGCTTATTAACTAAGATAAATAAATGTTGAAACATTAGAACAGATGCAATTAGATGATGTTGGTGTAGAAATTAATATTCTAGCCAAAAAAGCCAGACTTAGGAATGAAAGGAGAGTCACAATCAAAGAAGAAACATCAAATTCAGATGCTAAAGTAGATTTATTCGCTAAAACTTTAGAAAATGTGGTTGATAGATTAGAAAATATTGAGAAAAAACCACAATGGGACAACCAACCACAAATCAGAAATCCCAACTTCAAAAAAAACAATAACCCTGGAAAAGCTAAAGAAGTTGCTCCAGATCAAAACATTAGGCCCCCATTTCAAGAGAATTATGCTGAGAGTTCTCATAATAATGATGAAGATGAGGATAACATCAATATAGTAATGGGGATAGATGAATAAAACACTATTTTCCTCACTCAGGAGCATCAATAACTTTTTGAGCTTCAAGAACTCAAAGTAGAATCTAGTGAATCCTTTGATTTCAAACAAGGTTATGAATTCGCTATTTATGAAATTCACAGTTAGTATAACCTTAGAAATAGAAAAAACAATGAGCCTTATACAAAAAACACTTCTCAAAATCAAACTAAAAAGAATGTAGAAACACCAAAAACAAAGATTTTGCAAATTCTCCCAAGGGAAAACAAGCAGAATTCCAATCCTCCCAGTCCCAAAAAATTGCGAAGTCCAAAAATTGTTGACATCACTGAAGAAGTGGCTCAATCCTCCAATAATTCCCAAAAGGCCAACACTACAAAAGCCCCTAATTCAGCAAAAATCCACAATTCATGATCCAAAGAAGAATCCTGCTGATTCTAAATCAGCAAATCCCAAAACTATTAATACTAAAGCTTCTGCTAAAAGTTTAAAATCTGAAAAACCTTCTACTGCCTCGGAATCTGTCCCTGAAAAGAGATCTAAAGACAGCAAAAGTCAAGAAACTCAGACAGAAAACAAAAGAACAACTCAAGATAAAATACATCTGCTGAAATTCATGAAAAACCCACTCAGGTAACTGTCACTAAAGATGAACTAATTCAAATTAGTAAGTCTCAATCATCATTTAATATTCAATCTGAAATAGCTAAGTTAAAAATACGAATTCCTTTAACATAATTGGTAAAAAATGACTTCTATAAATCAATAATTACTGAAACTTTGAATATGAATGATGGTGAAGATTCTATTGATTTAAATGATGATCATCCTGAATTAATTTTTGGCCCTGATGTAAATGGTAAGCATTCAGATGGATCAGTTCCTCCTTCTATATTAGTCTTACTATTCATGATCATATTTTACACAATTCAATGTTATATTCAGGAGCTTCCCACAATTTAGTGCCAAAATCAATCATGGAAACTCTGAATTTAGAAATAACAAGGCCTTATAGAGATTTGTTCTCTTTTGATTCAAGCAAGGTTAAATGCATAGGATTGATAAAAGACTTATGTGTGAATTTGGTTCAGTATCCTGGTAAAAGTATGGTTATGGATATTGTAGTAGCTGACATCCCACTAAAGTATGGTATGCTTCTTTCTCTCTCATGGGGATCTAAGTTGTAGGGATATCTACAATTAGACATGAACTATGCCACCATATCAGTGTTTGGACAACCTAAGAAAATTTATAGAGAAAATTTAATGAAATACATGGTTAGCAGTGTTGAAAGATCAATAAATTACCCAATTTACTCAACACCAACTAATCTTGATTCTTTCATTTTATGTAACTCTGATAATAATGAAATCCAAGCTAAATTAATTGACATAAAGCCTAAACCAAACAATGATAATATTTTTCATGAAGCTCTTTGGCACTTAGAATTTGATGGCTCAGTGAACAAGTCAAGAGTAAGAGCTGGAGTGTGGATCACAAACATTAAGACCAGTCATTCGGAAGGACGTGCCTTTAGACTCAACTTCAAATGCACCAACAACAATGGAAGAGAATGAGGCACTTATTTTAGGCCTCCAAATCATCAGAAATTTAGGAGGTAAGAGAATTTTAATTATGGGAGATTCGGAATTAGTCATTAAACAAATAAATGTTTAATATTTTGTTCATAATCCTAGATTAGCCAGATATAGAGATGCAGCAACTGATTTGGTTGATGATTTACTAGAATGTAAGTTTGCTACTATTCCTAGAAATCAAAATTTGCAAGCACATTGCCTAGCAACTTTTGCTAGCACATGTAATTTTCCTTTTCAACCAACGCATAGATATACTGCTGAAGTTAAATATAGACCCATTTTCCTAGACAATGTTAAATACTGGCATATTTTCTCTGAAGATGAACAGATTTACCATTTTTTGAATAATGAGGATGAATTTCAAAATTGTAAGATAGACACAGATGGTAATGTTGATTCAGAATGTAATATAGATTCAGATGTTAATTGTGAAATAAATCACATAGATGTACATAAACTTACCAAACCCGCTGTATTTACTCAATTTGATATAGATAACTTAGAGAAGGTAGATATAGAGGAAATAATTGAAGATGAAATTGAAATGTTAGATTTAAAAGATAATTTTTTACCTAAGGGTTTAACTCCTTTGGAGGACTTGTTTGATTCCAATGATGTGCCCAAAAAGCCTAAAATGGAACCAGTCAAGTCTAACATTGAAGAGTGTAACATTGGGACAGAAACAAAACCGAAAATGATCAAATTGTCAAAATCTTTACCCCTTCAAGAGAAAGAAAAATACATTAACCTTTAAAGGAATATCAAGATGTTTTTGCATTGAGTTATGAAGATTTAAAAGCATATGACACAAACATAATTCAACACAAGATCCCTATAAAATATGATCAGAAACCACTTAAACAAAAATTGAGGAGGATTAATCCTATCTTATTACCTTTGATTGAAAAAAAAATTAAAAGCATGTATGATGCCCAAATCATTGTATCAATCAGATATTCTGATTGGGTTTCTAACTTAGTACCTACAAGAAAGAAAACTGGTGAAATCAGATTATGTGTAGATTTCAGGAATCTTAATAAAGTGTCTCTGAAGGACAATTACCCTTTACCCAAAATGGACCATATTTTACAGAGGGTAGTTGGTTCTTCCAGGATTTTTTTATTGGATGGTTTCTCAGGATATAACCATATACTTGTTCAAAAAGAAGATCAAGCTAAAACTGTTTTTACCACTCCATGGGGCACTTTCATGTATGTGAAAATGTCTTTTGGCTTGATGAATGTTGGAGCTACCTTTTAGAGGGCTATGGACATAGCCTTTGCTAAGGAAATACATGAATTCTTGGTTATTTATTTAGATGATATTACCGTTTTTTCTAAAACAAATAATGATGATTTGGATCATCTAAGACAAGTTTTCATTAAGTGTAGAAAATTTGGTATATCATTAAATCCTAAGAAAACCATTTTTGGACTAGAGGAAGGAAAATTACTTGGACACATAATTTCAAAGGAAGGTATTAGGATAGATCCAGCAAGGATAGAAGCCATAATAAAAATTCACCCACCTAGGAACATCAAAGAGTTACAAGAATTTTTAGGTAAAATTAATTTTTTGAGAAGATTTATTTCTAATCTAGCAGAAATCATCAAAGAACTGAATAACATGTTAAAAAAGGACTATGTTTTAAAATGGACAGTTGAAGAAAAATATTCATTTGAATCCTTTAAACATGCTTTAACAAAAACTCCAGTCCTAATCAGTCCAGACTTCAAGAAAGATTTTATAATCTTTTCATTTTCCTCAGAACATACCATAGCTGCAGTTCTACTGCAGAAAAATGACCAAGGTTTTGAACAGCCTATAGCATTTTTCAGTAAAACCCTTAGAGATGCACCTTTGAGATATAACATAATGGAAAAACAAGCTTTAGACTTGGTTAAAGCCATAAAATATTTCAAAGTGTACATTCTTTACCCCCACATTATTGCCTATGTCCCTAATTCTATAGTCAAAGATATTTTAACACGGGATGGGCCAGATGGAAGAAGAGGAAAGTGGATTTCCACTATCCTTGAATATGACATAGAGAATAAACCAACCAAGCTCATAAAAGGACAAGGTTTAGCTAGATTGATGGTTGAATCCAATTTCAATGCTTTGGATATAAATTTTATTGCCCAGATTGATGATCAGGAAGAGATGGCGACTCCATTGGTCAATGAAGTCTTTCAAGAGTCACCATGGTACTCAGATATTATCTTTGTTATTACAAATTTACAAGCTCCTCTTGGATTAACTAGAACTAAAGCTAGATTCATCAAACTTAAAGCAATGAGATATTGTATTCTAGATAATGTGCTTTATTGGAAAGAACAAAGTGGGATATCACTAAACTGTTTACTAAAATAAGAAGCTAACAAAATTCTTGGAGAATTTCATGCAGGTGATTGTGGAGGACACTTATACTAGAAAAGTACAACAGATAAGATTCTTAGAGCTGGTTTTTACTGGCCTACCTTATTTTCTGATGTGAAAAAATTTGTTACTTCATGTCACAAATATCAGATTTTTGAAGGAAAAAATAATTTGTTACCTTTACCCCTCAAACCTATTTCTACTAAGATGCCTTTTCAATAATGGGGTTTAGACTTCATTGGAGAAATTCACCCTCCATCCTCTGGCCAACACAAGTGGATATTGACTACTACAGATTATTTCACCAAGTGGATTGAAGCCATTCCTACCAGACAAGCCACTGATTCAGTAATTATCTCTTTCATAGAAAATAACCTTTAATCTAGATTTGGATGCCCACATAAAATAATACTAATAATGTAGCAGCATTTAAATCTAATAAAATGATTGCCTTTTGTCACAAGTATCATATTACCCTAGGCCACTATATTTCTTATTACCCTTAGGGTAATGGCCTAGCTAAATCTTCAAATAAAAGCCTTGTGAGTATCATAAAAAAAACTACTTGAAGAAAACAAGAAAACTTGGAATAAAAAGTTAGTCTATGCCTTATGGGCAGATAGACTTACTACCAAGAATTCAATTGGAACATCTCCTTACCAGATTGTATATGGGATGGATGCAGTTTTCCCATCATCTTTAGGTGTTCCAGTAATGAAAATTATCCAAGAATTACAAGTAGAACTCAATGATATACAAAGAAGGATAAATCAAACTATCCATCTGCAATAGACAAGGGAAGAAGTATATGAAAAATCTCAAGTCATTCAAGAGAAAATCAAGAAAATATTTGATAAAGGAACTAAAGAAGATGACTTTGCCATAGGATATAAAGTGTTAAAATGGGATTCTAGGAGAGAAGAAAAAGGAAAGCATGGAAAGTATGACTTTCTATGGAAAGGGCCTTATGTCATTTATGGGTACAGAGGTAACAATGCATTTTTCATCAGGAATTTGGATGGAATAGACATTCCAGAACTACTATTCTTCTAAGTTAACTAATAATTAGTCCTAATTTCCTTTTACATCATTGTAAATATCCATTGTAGTTTGTAGATTGGATTAGATGTTTTCTTTCTAAATTTGAATCCCGGAGTGAAGGCCCTAAGCTTTGAAGAGTAAAATGTCATAAGTATGAGTTTTTGCAGAAAACAAAAGACAATTACTAGATTATCAAGTTCAAAATGGAAGGCTACTAGTCTTAGATTTCTTGACATTTCACCAGGAAATTCCATCCCCATGTGAAGCCGTTGTTAGGGTCCTATAAGTATAGGATTCATAATTTGGAATTGACTTATGATAATCTTGTAAAAATATGTACATACCTTTCTTTCTGCAAGTTGTTTTCCCATATTTGTAAAAAAATTAAAAAAAATTAAAAATAGAAAATCAAAAAGAAGGTAAAAGTCCGAAAAGAAAGATCAAAGGACTTAGAAAAAATAATATACCCCAAAGAAAAAAGAAATAAAATATGAAAGTGTGCAAATTCAAATGCCACTACTTTTTACTTTGTCACTGATGATTATGGTAGAGTGTCAATAAATTCCATAATCCATGATGAGTTGAACTGTTTAAACTTGACTTGTCATGTTTCAATTTACATGTTGTAGATAGTGAATAAAGATTAGTCAGACTGTTTAATCCTGACTAATTAGTAGATAGGTAGAGAATAATGAGGAGCTCATCAGTTTAAACTGAGCCCTCGGATGATATAAGATAGAATTATATAGTTTTTATGACTTTCAAAAGAATAAAATGTTCAAGTTTGCTAGCTTAAATGCACCTGCAAAATGGAAGAAAAAATGTTAGATTAAAAGTTGGGTAGGTAGAAAAATGTGGGAAAATCATTGTAAAATTTGTTACCGGGAAAAAATCACTAATTTCCCCTCCCTTATAGTTATTCTGCATTCTAAACTTCCAGTCAAAGAGGCTCAGAGCATTTCTCTGACTTCTGTTGGGACCAAACCCAAGGCTCAATGACTATTAAGTTAAAAGTGTTGAATTCCTATATTAATCCCTAATTATCATCATTTACCCTACATTCATCCATTACACTTCAATTTCATAAGTAAAGACTTTTTACTTAAATGAAAAATAAAATCCCCTTTTGATTAATCTCCTTCATTCATAAAAACATAAAAAACCCTCCAAAAATATTATATTCCAGGTCAAAGTAGTCAAATCATAAATGATAAAGCTTTTCTTTTACATTATCAATTTACTTAGTAATATAATTATATTTTGGTGTTTTTCATTATCCTCGGTCATATTAACTTCTAATTTATTTATTAAATCCCTATAAACAAACCTTATCCTATTATTATAACCCCTTTTATCTAATTATCTCTGAAAACCCATTAATATAAGATTTTATGCCAAAGTAATTATTCACATGTTGAAATAAAATCCTAAAATATACCCCCTTTGGCATAAAACTAACTATATATAAATACCCTACCCCCTATGGCTATAGAGCTTTCCAAAAGTCTAAAACTATATAATAAAACAAAAAATGAAAAAATTGGCTTTTTATGCATATCTTATGTATTTCTAAGCTCATAAACATTACCCCGCTCATCCCATTTTATCCTAAGTTTTTTATAAAGGTTCAACCAGTGCCTTTGTAAATACATTTGCTATCCTTCCCCGCACAAACGTAACCCAAGGTTAAAGTGTGAAATTACATAACTTAAACCTTTTCCCTTTTCCTGTTATGTAAAGCCACCTGCTTTATATAAAGTTAACCTAAGGTTTTAACCCCGCTTTGCATATTAAAACCTTGCCTCCGCATCCAAAGTTGAGTTATACCCCTGACCTGCATATATAAGCTCCACTTATATAAACATAACCCCTTTATTTTCATATAAGAACTTTTGTTAAAATGCACATCATACAAAGGTTTTTATTAAGTTTCCAAGCCATCAACACATAGTTCAAACCCTAGTCCCACCACCATTTCAACCGCAACTCCTAAAACTAATCGCGATCATTTGCTTCCTTTCCAATGATCCAACGACGCAGGAGTGATATCACGCCCATAAACCAATTGATCGTCCAAAGCTCAAACGGACGTGAAATGGGCAGTTTTCCCATTTCCGCCTCCCGTGACGTGGTGCGATTTCATTTGATCGCGCTCGTTTCAGAAAAAACTACTTACCACCAAGATACAATGCGAAAACTGCTTCCGGTGACACATTTCAAAAATCAAAACTGTTCCCGCTTTGATTTGACTAGCATTCATTACGTTTTTTAAAAGATTTATATCAAAGGTTTAAACCTTTGTTATGATATTTATTTACGTTATTTGTGCTTCCCGACTGTTAAAAAGAACTCTGCCTGACTATATTGAAGCCGCCCGATTGTGTTTTAAACCTAAATTTCACATTCAGAGCCCATTTTAACCACAGATTTCCTGTTTGAAGACCAGCAAAGACTTTTTCGACTCCAACTGTTTGAACCAGAGCTCAAATTCAACCTTAAAAAGTTGCAGAAACCCTTTCGACAATCGAATACCTACCATCTGAGGTATTTCTCGACATACGGAACCTACAAATTCAAAGTTTAAACCATTCATAAGTAAAACAAAGTCTAAATTAGGAGAATTGTCTGTAGAAATTGCCCAAAAACGCCCAAAAGCAGGCCAAACCTGGCCAAATTTTTCCAGGAACCTTATTTCCGTTGTAAACCTTTTTTAAGCTAATTTCATTAATTTGTGACTTCTGAAGATCAATTCTAAAACAGAAAAGGGTTTAAAGTCTACAGATATCTTAAAAAACTCCTTTTTACAGTTCAAACCATTCAGGAAACCCTCATTTCCTGTCTTATCCCAGTTTATATCTAACAAGCCTAATTGAGCAGAAAACCAAAAAGGGAATATCCTTGGCCAAAATTGCTCATTTTTTTCTCTGTTTAATATAAAAACTCCTGCAAACAGTCTAATCTTGCAGAAGTAGCCCAAAAATTCCTAAAAAACAGAGTTAAACCTCCACAGATAGATCTCATTCCATAGGTATTTCAAAAAAACCTTCAATCACCTCCTTGCAGACCTCTGTTTCATTAAGAAATTGCTTGATTTTTGCAGGTTATTATCAGAATATGGAACTGGGCCAACAGTTTCAATACTAGTTGACAAAATTGTTTGCTCCAAATTCTCATATTTTAATTCAAAAGCTTCATTCAACAAACAGTTTGTTTACAAAGAAAGAATAAAATCAAGTCAGAGAGAGATCAGAATGATGAAATGTGCACATTGAATGGTAAAAGTGAAATTAGAATTCACAATGACAGAGAAAACAAAACAGTCAAAGAGCATCAGAGTTAAAGTGTATCAGGTAAAAGTTAAAACAAAGTTACAGAGCAGTCAAGGTAAAACAGTAAAAGTAAAAACAGAGTCATTAATGGTTAACAGAGATGAAAATACTTTCACCAACAACAATGAATTTTATCCAAAGTGAAAGTAAAACAGTTAAAAGAACAAAGGTTAAAAGATGAAAACAGAGCAAGAAGGAACTTTTTTGCAGAAATTTCCTGTTTAAGTCATTGTTTTTTAGAAACTGTTGTGACCAATCCAAGATTTATTTTGAAAAACAGAAGGAGGTTTATGTTCTTAATATGTCCAACTACAAAAACATCTCTCTTTGTTGGAAATGTTGTCATTGATGGCAAAGGAATTGGAAAAGGAGGAGCATCTGAAACAGTAACTAGGAAAAGAGAAAAGCAAAGTAGCAGAGAACAGAGGCAGTAGAGAGGAGGAAGAGGCAGCATAGAAGGAAAAAAGGAATCAGGAGACAGATGAAAATAGAATAGACAAGAAATTTCAGTTGTGTATCTAAAAGGATTTGTTTCAGTGTGACATGGATAATGTTGACCTAAATCCTATGAGAAGGAGCTTTAATTTTAGTGAGAAACTATATGGCTCTTTAGCAGGTGTTGTGGTGTGCAATTACCTATGCACAGATCACATAGGTGACTCGATCAGGGGTTATAAACAGTTCTTGAATAAAACCTGTGGCAAGGGTTCGAAATTAAAGATTCAGCATATAAATTAGAGGAATTAATGGTTACGGAGACCTGCACAGACCTGCGTAGAGAACTGCATAGAAATGCAGAATAGAGAAGAAGGGCCAATCGATTGAAGATCTGGCCGCTAGAAATTTTTAGAGGAACCGATGTTAATACGGTCGATTGTGTATCTCGACTGGTAGACGATGAACCAACGTGTGATAACCCTCTGTATTATAGAGTAAGGTGTTTATCTTCGTTCCGAATTGTGGATTGAATGCACACAGAGAACCGAGATACTATGTGAACAGTGCATTATGGATTGATCGAACCTGTGGAGGAGCGCTCAGCTGTAAGCCTGGAGTTGAATGGTGCGGAACCCTGAGGTAAAAGGGTGGAACCTAGCGTGTCGAAGAAGCAGAACCATGACCAGATGAACAGTGACAGCGGTTTATGATTTTCATCGCACCACCTTTACACGGTGGGCAGTATTTGAGGAGTTGCGAGGGATTCCACAGGACGGCCGACACGTGTCCCAAAGCAAGTTGGCAAAACCACTCTCACTACGCGCCATCGCACATTAACTCTCGACTGAGGACCCCGTGCGATATCGATACAAGCCGTCGATCTGGAGGGAAGCCATCAGACGGTGATCATATTGGGAAGATGCGTGAAGGTTAACTTAAGGTACGGGCGTGTGTATTTGATTGATTCCATCGATTGTATGGTGGGGCCGAGGCCTATAGTAATTTATTAAAAATATTGGTTATTAATATAAGGGCGGCAACCTTATTATAAGATGGCGACCGAACATATTTAAGGGTTTCCATAGTCATAATATGGAAGAGGATAAATTATAAAATTCATACGTATGACTGTGTGTGTGAAATCAAAAGGAAGTTGAGGAAGACCATGTACAGGAGAACGGGGTTTAGTGAGAGCTAAATGGGACTGTGGATGTGAGCGTTATCAAGTTATATATTTAAGTGGGGAACGTAATACAGTTTGATGATATAAAGGTTATAAAACCCGTGACCATGCTTACGTTGGGCACTAAACAAAAGCCACGGTTATTAATAGTTTTTCAATGTTTGACTCGGAGATGGGCATACGTTAAAGTAAATACATGGGTCTTCACATTTGGTGGGAAACATATATATATATGCTGATATATATACTACGCTGATATTTAATATAATGAGCTGTAATATTGCTTCGAAATTGTATTAAAACATTGATTGGGTTTATTACAAGAGCATATTAAGTATTTTATGGGTCTTATAATCATGAGTATAAGAAGCCTCCACAGTTGATTAAAATGCCAGCCCAAGAGATTAGAACCTTGAGAGTTTGCCCATATTTAAAATCAGCGGTTATATTAAAAATCAATTATATATGCAGCAGGTGCACAAAAGTACAGTGAACAGATGAATAGACACAGAGGTGAACCAAAATATACAGAACAGTCACTCAACAGCAGCAGAAAAGACAAATCCAGTAAAGCCAAAGTCCAGAAAAGGAGTTGAATGGAATTAAAATGTGTAACTGAAAATGTAAATATTTTTGTTTATATTGTTTGTTGTGCAAAGGCAAGTATCCTAAGGAAAAGAAAAACTCCCACTGTAATTTGTACATATTGTTATATTTTTTAATAAGTTGGACAAATAATTGAGAAGGCAGAAGTCAAAGAGTCATGGTTGGTCACTCAAAATTCCTTGTGGAATACAAACAGTCATGTGAGGAACTCTATATATATAATTTGATATGCATAGGTAAATAGAGAGAGAGAGAGATTAAGAATAGAGAATGAAAAATATAGAAGATTGAGGCATAGAAGAGAAGGAAGAGAGGAGCAGAAAGAAATGCTACAAAACAGAGCTGATATCTGAGGTAAATCAGCAAACACTTCTTGTGATAAATTGAGGAAGTTGGAGCTTCCCTATCAAGTTGAAGCTTGATAGCTGTCAGTTGTAGCTGACTGAGGTTGGAGCCTCCTGTAGGTTGGTGCCTGCAGAAAATTTAAGGGAGTTGGAACTTCCTTGCAAGTTGTAGCTTGCAGAATTGAGGTTGGAGCCTCCTGTAGGTTGGTGCCTGCAGAAAATTTAAGGGAGTCGGAACTTCCTTGCAAGTTGTAGCTTGCAGAATTGAGGTTGGAGCCTCCTGTAGGTTGGTGCCTGCAGAAAAATAGTGGTGAGAGGGAGTTGGAGCTTGCCTTTGCATCAAAACAATAATAATATGTGGTTTTCTCCCTTTATGGGTTTCCACTTATATCTAGTGTCTCTGTGCATGATGTTTATGTGTTGATCTGATTTATATCATCTGCTTAATACATGTTGCTCTCATATTAAATTCTACTGTTATATTATATTAATACTTGTTGCTCACATTCTAAGATTACTCACATATTAAGTTGGACATGAAATGAAGGGTAAATAAGTTTTAATGAAAATTTTAAAAAATCCATGAATGTGTTAAACTGATTCACCCCCCCCCCCCCTCTCAGTTTAACTAAGGGTTCAACAATTGGTATCAAATCAGGTTCCTTTGTACTAGTTTAACATTTGAAAGGAGATTCTAGGTTCTCAGAATGGCTAGTAAAGAAGGATGCTCAACCAATAAAGCCCCTTTCTTTACAGGTGTAAATTATGCCTTCTGGAAAATTAGGATGAGGACATACATAATGTCTCTAGGAATAGAAGTTTGGGGTGTTGTGGAATTAGGATATGCCCCAAAGTCAACTGACTCAAAGAAAGAATCCAAACAAGATTTTGTAGCTAACGCAAAAGCCATGAATGCTATCTTGATTGGATTGTGTGAAGCAGAGTTTATCAAAGTGATGCACAAAGACACTGCCAAAGAGATGTGGGATACTTTGGAGAACATCCATGAAGGATACAAGAAAGTAAAGACTGCAAAACTTCAAGTCTATAGAGCCCAGTTTGAGAACCTAAAAATGAATAATGATGAATACATTGACGGTTTCTTCCTAAAAGTAGCAGAATTTGTTAACAATATGAAAGATCTTGCAGAAACCATGCCAGAAATTATAATTGTGCAAAAAATTCTAAGATCTCTTCCATCCAGGTTTAATCCCAAGGTGTCTGCAATAGAATAAACACCTGATTGGGAAACCTTGACCATCAACCAGCTACTTGGAAATTTCACAGCATATGAGATGAGGCTCCCACAGAAGAAGTCAAGTACGAGGGAGGAAAACTTTAAAACAGGAAAGAGGAAAGAAGAAGAGGAAGACATATGCTCCTGCTCGGATCAAGAAGAGGCAAATTTTGTCAAGAAACTGGATAGAGGTTCAGGTAAATAAAAAGGTAAAATTCCTTTCAAATGCTTTAACTGTGGAAGAGTTGGACACTATGCTGCTAAAATCACAAGAAATTAAAGAATCAGGCTCAAGAATGAGAGAAAAATACATCAAAGAAATGGCAGAAAGGAAAGAAGTTCAACAGAAAATCCTTCTATGCTCAACAAGACAATAGTACATCTGAAGACTCAGATGAACCTTCAAGTGAAGAAGGAACCTCTGAATTTTTATTGATGGCCATAGAAGAACTTAAAGGTCTCTTGCTATAATATGAAGAAGAAGAAGGTGAAGTTGACCTTGACGGGGAGCTAAGAAGTTCTCTGGAAGAGATTGATAGACTCAAGTTGAAATGCAGAAAAAAGGACATTCTCCTGAAGTATGTATGAGAAGAACAGAATTAAGAAGTCCTTATGAAGCTAAAGATAGAGCTTGAAGAAGCCAAGAAGATAGAGGACATGTTACTTAAGCAAATCAAGGAGAAAACTTAGGAACAAGAGAAGTTGGAAGAAGAAGTAGTATGTCTCAGGAAGAAATTAGAAAAATCTCAAAGGAAAGTGGCTATAAATTCTTCTCAAACAACAAGCTCTAGTAAGTTGAATGAAATTCTGGTTGCTCAAAGATCTCCTATGATAAAAACTGGAATAGAATATGAATGAGAATCAAGTAAAAGCAAAGAAAATGAAAATAGAGAGATTATTTTTGTAAAAGAAAAGAAGGATGATGAAGCAGCTCAAACAATTCCTACAAAAGAAGAAACATGTAATGAGGAAGACAAAGATAAGAAGAAACCTCTAGTAACAAAGAATGTTGTAAACACTAAGACAACAGTAAAAAGATCATATGCCCCTGAGTATGTCAAATTTGGAAGCCATCAAAGGAGATTCTTCCCTCCTATAAATAATGCCACCTGTTATGTATGCCACAAGCTGGGACACATTGTTGCATATTGTCATGCAAGGAGGAGTAATTCAAACCAACAAAAGATGCAAACATTAAAGAGACTGCCTCAAGCAAACAAATGGAAAAGACAACCTTACATCAGGTATGCAAATAGTTTCTATGGTTACTGTTTTTATTGTAAGGAATTTGGCCATAAAATCATTGAGTGTAGAAAGTATGGATAGAGATTGATGTTCAACACCTCAAGGAGGTTTATGAATCAAAGAAATTTTGTTCATACTCACAATTCTGCAAAAACTATGATCAAATGTTGTATATGCAATCAAGTTGGACATATGCCTTCCAAATGTCCTCTGAAAGGATGTGATTCATCATCTCACAAAAATTACCGAACAAAAAGATGCCTCCAGTGGAAAAAGAAGGAGAATAAATGTTACTTGGCTCTAACTGCTTAAGACCTGAAAAGCTAGTGGTATTTGGATAGTGGCTGCTCAAAACACATGACTGGAGACAGAAGCAAGTTTATAACTCTTGATGAAAATAAATTTGGAAATGTTACCTTTGGCAATGATAAATCAGGAAAAATAAAAGGAAAAGGCTCAGTTAGCATAGAAAATGGTAGAGGAAAGGCCCAAGATGTATTATTTGTAGATGGGCTATAATCAAATTTGCTAAGTGTCAGTCAAATGTGTGACAAAGGTTGTGAAGTTCTTTTTAGAGCACAAGATTGTGAAGTCAGATCAAGCACCACAGGTAAGACTCTGCTCAAAGGAATTCGAACAGAGAGTAATGTTTACATTGTGAAAGAGGAAGATGAAGCATGTCATCTTAGCAAACTTGAGGAGTCATGGTTATGGCATAAAAGATTGGGACATCTCAGCTTCGATCACATCATCAGACTAAGCAAGAATAAAGCTGTCAGAGACATGCCAGAAATAAAGAGGCCTTCTAATACCATATGTAAATCATGTCAATTAGGAAAACAGACTCGCACATCCTTCAAGGCCAAATTTGAGTTATCAACAAGAAGACCACTCTAGCTTGTGCACATGGATTTGTGTGGACCTGCAAGAACTAAAACACCAAGTGGAGAATCCTACTTCATGCTGATAATAGATGATTTCTCCATAATGACATGGGTTGCATTTCTCAAGAATAAATTGGAAGCTCTGGACAAATTCAAAATATTCAAAGCATTAGCAGAAAATAAGACAGGATGCAAGCTAAAATTCATCAGATCGGACAGAGGAGGTGAATTCACAGATTATGACTTTGCAGATCTATGCAATGAATATGGCATAAAACAACAATTTACTATTGCAGGGACACCTCAGCAGAATGGAGTAGCAGAGAGAAAAAACAGATCTGTTCAACAAATTGCTAGAGCCATGATGCAAGAGAGTAATATTCCTCAAACCTTCTGGGCAGAAGCAGTACACACAGCGGTGCATATCCTTAATAAAGCCCACTTAAGACCAAGTAGTGATAAGACTCCCTATGAACTATGGCATGGGAAACCAGCTTCAATTAAACATTTTAAAGTATTTGGAAGCAAGTGTTACATAAATAATAATGATGAAAATCCTGGGAAATTTGATGCAAGAGAAGTTGAAGGGATTTTTCTAGGATATGCTTCCAAAAGTAAAGGGTACAGGTGCTACAACAAGACTCTTCGAAAAATAGTTGAAAGTATTGATGTGAGATTTGATGAAGAACTTCCAAACAATACAAGAGATAAAGACTGATGTAGTCCATCAGACAACCATGAAGAAGAAAACCAGAATGATGATGAAACAAGCAAGATAACAGAAGATGTAGAGCTAAGCTCAAAAACCCCCTCAAGATACACTCAGAAGAATCATCTTGAAGATCAGATCATAGGAGACAAGAAATCAGGGGTCCAGACAAGAAGGAAGCTAACAGAACAAACAGAAGAGGTATACATAGCCATGTTATCACAGATAGAGCCAAAGAGATTTGAAGAAGCCAGCAAGGACAAGTATTGGGTAAAGGCAATGAATGAATAATTAGACCAAATTGAGAAGAACAATACCTGGGAACTAGTTCCTAGACCAATTGAGAAAAATATCATTGGCTCAAAATGGGTATTCAAGAATAAAATGAATGAGCAAGGACAGGTAATCAGGAATAAAGCTAGACTAGTTTGCAAAGGATATTCACAAATTGAAGGACTTGATTATGATGAAACATTTGCTCCTGTAGCCATAATGGAAGCAATCACAATGTTTCTAGCCTTTGCATGCTACCAAGAATTCAAGGTATACCAAATGGATGTGAAATCTGCATTTCTGAATGGAGATCTAGAAGAAGAAGTCTACATGGAACAACCAAAATTTTTCTCTTTAACAGACAAAGAAGACTATGTGTGCAGACTGAAGAAGGCTCTATATGGACTAAAACAGGCTCCTCGTGCTTGGTACTCAAGACTAGATAAATATTTTCAAAAACAAGGCTTTAAGAGAGGTGGAGTAGACAAAAATCTGTACATAAAAGCCCATGAAAATGAACTCCTGATTGTTGTAGTATATGTTGATGACATTATGTTTGGAAGCAATCGAGAAGAACTAGCAAAAGGATTTGTTGATGAGATGAAAACAGAGTTTGAGATGTCTATGATTGGAGAGCTCAGTTTCTACTTAGGACTTCAAATTTAGCAAAATAACACAAGTACATTCATCTCAGAAGAAAAATACTTAAAAGAAATGTTGAAAAAGTTCAAAATGGAGGCTTGAAAACCTATGTCAACTCCCATGATCACGGGACGTAAGCTGCGTGATGATGATGGATCTGCTGATATAGATCAAAAACTCTACAGATCCATGATAGGAAGTATGCTATATCTGATAGCATCAAGACCAGACATCATTCTAGGAGTAGGACTAGTGGCTAGATATCAAGCAGCACCTAAACAAAATCACCTTCTTGCAGTAAAAAGAATATTCAGATATCTACAAGGAACAACACTATATGGGCTTTGGTATCCTAAAGGAAAAAAATTCACTTTGACAGTATACACAGATGCAGATTGGGCCAGCTGTGTGGATGATAGGAAAGGTACAAGTGGAGGTGCATTCTATTTAGGAGAAAGTCTGGTGGCATGGTTAAGCAAGAAACAAACATCTATCTCTCTATCTATAGCAGAAGCAGAATATATAGCAGCAGCAGCATGTTGTACACAAGTCATGTGGATGAAGCAAACCCTCCAAGACATGAAGGTAAGCATTGATGAACCTATATCAATCAAATGTGATAATACAAGTGCTATAAGTATATCTAAAAATCCCGTGCTTCACTCCAAAACTAAGCATATCCCACTCAAGTATCATTTTATCTGAGAACAAGTGGCTCAGAAGACAGTAAGGCTGGAATATGTACCAACAAAAGAACAGACAGCTGATATATTTACCAAACCTCTTGCTAGAGAACCATTTGAATATTTGAGAGATAGACTAGGGGTAGTATCTGTAGATGCTACTCTCTGATATAAATAGAAAGCACAATTTCAGGGGGAGAACAGAAACGAAAATATCATTCCAGGGGGAGATCAGCTAGCAAGGAAAGCATGAAACAGGTCCTCAGGGTCAAAGGAGTATGGAAAGAATACACCCAGCATAAAAGAGTTAAAGAAAAGGCTACAGGGTCAGAATGTTATATTTAATCCAAAGTTTGGAGCAGTAGGGTACAACTTCAGAAGATCTCAGAAAGAGGAAATTCAGAAAGAAAACTAGGAAATGAGCAACCCTTTGCCATTGATGTCAAAGGGGGAGGAAAAGCAAAAATGGGCTTCTATAGGGCAAACAAAGGAAGATTATTTCCATCAATGCCAAAGGGGGAGACTGTTGGAAATGTTGTCATCGATGGCAAAGGAATTGGCAAAGGAGGAGCATCTGAAACAGTAACTAGGAAAAGAGAAAAACAAAGTAGCAGAAAAAAGAGGCAGCAGAGAGGAGGCAGAGGCAGCATAGAAGGAAAAAAGGCAGTAGGAGACAGATGACAGTAGAATAGACAAGAAATTTCAGCTGTGTATCTAAAAGGATTTGTTTCAGTGTGACATGGATAATGTTGACCTAAATCCTATGAGAAGGAGCTTTGATTTTAGTGAGAAACTGTATGGCTCTTTAGCAGGTGTTGTGGTGTGAAATTACCTATGCACAGATCACATAGGTGAGTTGATCAGGGGTTATAACAGTTCTTGAATAAACCCTATGGCAAGGGTTCGAAATTAAATATTTAGAATATAAATTGGAGGAATTAATGGTTACGGAGACCTGCACAGACCTGCGTAGAGAACTGCATAGAACTGTAGAATAGAGAAGAACGGCCAATCGATTGAAGATCTGGCAGCTAGAAAGTTTTAGAGGAACCAATGTTAATATAGTTGACTGTGTATCTCGACTGGTAGACGATGAACCAACGCGTGATAACCCTCTGTATTATAGAGTAAGGTGTTTAACTTCATTCCAAATTGTGGATTGAATGCACGCAGAGAACTGGGATACTGTGTGAACGGTGCATTGTGGATTGGTCGAACCTATGGAGGAGCGCTCAGCTGTAAGCCTGGAGTTAAATGGTGCGGAACCTCGAGGTAAAAGGGCGGAACCTGGCGTGTCGAAGAAGTGGAACCATGACCAGATGAACAGTGACGGCAGTTTATGGTTTTCATCACACCACCTCTACACGGTGGGCGGTATTTGAGGAGTTGGGAGCGATTCCACAGGACAGACGACGTGTGTCCCAGAGCAAGTTGGCAAAACCATTCTCACTGCGCGCCATTGCACATTAACTCTCGACTGAGGACCCCGTGCGATATCGATACAAGCCGTCGATATGGAGGGAAGCCATCGGACGGTGATTGTTAGTATGAATCTTTCATCGTAAAATATCACTTTAGCTACGCATAACAAATAGCCCTAACATCGATTATGGCTGCAAAATAGCTTTAAGATTGCTGCACAAAAGATATTAAGCAGATAAAAAATAACATAGCTCCATAGATCCAATGAACAAGACAAGAATAATGTATATGAAAGAATTTTGTCTTATATTAAAGAATGGGGCACGTGT
>JAXQQM020067441.1:0-71212 GCA_034641835.2 Pinus albicaulis | reverse complement strand
AAAAATTCAAACATCTATTTCTACCCAACAAAGCAACAACAAATCTGTTAGGAAAGAGGACAGTGGAGCAGGGCTTTTACATGCTCCGCACGTAGGTTCTTACCTTCCGTTTTTAAGATCCAACTCTTCCCTAGCAGGCACTCATCAGATTCACACTACTCTTTAGAAATGACTACACTCTCCCCGGCAACGGCGCTAAAATGTGGAGCTATAAAAAGGGTCTCTTTCACCTCTAATTACCTCACATTAATTATCAACCCAGGGATGACTTTTTGTTTCAAGAGTGTACTCAGTCTGAGGCGGCTATTTACTCAAGAGTAATGTTTTGCAGTATAGTGCTTAAAAATACAAGAGTAAACGGATGCTTATCTATAACTAAGTTACTTCAAAAGAATAAATCACACATTCAGAAAACTAGGCAGCTTATCAGTCAAGGGTTCGGCAGCGATAACCCATCCCTTTGGAAACTGATGGAAAGGAAATTAGAGCATAGACCACGGGTCTGGGAGCTATACAGTGAATGCCAAAGCTCACTACAGCCTTAGATCGTCTCTCACACAAATGCGAGTAAATGGAACATCAAATAAAGAATTGAACATCAAATCTGGAATGGAACAGAAATCATACAACTAAGTCTCGCGAGTTGCAACCAAACGTAAGCTCTTAATCCAAATGCACTTTTCGCAATCAAATAACAATCTCCCACTCTTAAGGCAAATCAAGCAAAGCATATGAATGGAACAGCATTAACTATTGATAAATTATAGAACAACACTAATAAATCCGAAACGCACACAACATGCTGGAATAATAATCTGATCAACCTTAATCAACAGGAATACGACTGTGCTCTCAAACAGAACATCATTATTTCTGAATCCAACGATTATGAAGAACACTACCTCAAATGAATCTATGACACAAATGTTCAATATAAAAGCTCTGTAACGGAATAGTAAGAAGATTCGGTTAAGACCTAATAACATGCAATGAACTCTGAAAGGATTAATAACTTGATGCAGGGTTAATACACGATTCTATCTGTGAAGAACTCAATGATTTAATCTTAACAGAGCATGTAATATCAATTCATAAAGTAGATCAGATTATCAAATAACAACGATGAACAAACCACGCGGAAATCAAACCGTAGTGATACAGAAGCAAGTGTCCTCCGGGGCTGGGCCCTTAGCCTCCAAGGGGACACCGCTTGAAGCTAATCCAGTAACAGAGGTGGAATAATCACCAAGCTTTCATTAACGCATCGATCAAAAATACATTGAACCAGTTCTCAATGAAACTTAATAATCAAAGCTGATGTTTTACAGAAATTACATAAAAGCGTATTCCCCAAATCCTCCTCCTCTCTGATCTCTGTTCTGATTTAAATAAAGAGAGATCAGAGAGCAGTTACAATAAAGATGAGTACAACATGATTTCTATTACAGAATTAGATTGTTTCCAACCAATTGATCAACAAGAAGAAGGCGAATTTAGCTTTGCAGCTGAGATTTGGAGGACGGCTGCAACCACAGATCTGAGAAAATCGTGCTCAAAGAACTCTGCGAATCTCTCAACACAGGCCGAATTTGGGCAAACCATTCTTTGTTAAAGTTAATTGGGTCCGTTCTGGACAAAACCCATGTTCCGGATTTCCAGATTCGTCTTCATTTGCTCAGAATCTCAACCGCAAAACTGTCACTCCTTATTCCAGCGCATTTCTGAGTTGGCACTTTTAATGATCAAATCTACAATCTGGAAATTACCTTGGAGGCTAAAAATGGTGAATAATGTTATAACCAACTTATTGAAACTATCATTGATAAAATAATTCATAATCATCAATTTATTAGAAATAAAGGAAGATAAATAATATTCATCCATAAGAGCATAAATCATTTATAAAATGGATTTAAATGATAAATTATAACAAATGATATAATCGAGAAGAGTAAAAATGGATGATTTTCATCCATAAGAGCATAAATCATTTATAAAATGGATTTAAATGATAAATTATAACAAATGATATAATAGAGAAGAGTAAAAAAGGATGAAATAAGTGTTACAAAGTGGTTGTATTCACGGCCCAACACACCCCCACACTCAATATGTTGCATGTCCTCATGCAACGAAAACCTGAATATATTGCATGTCTTCATGCAACCCCAAGACAAAACCCATGTGTTAACCAAGTAATAAAAATTTGAGAACAAATGAATGCTTCCTTAATTAATGAATATTCAATTTTAGCAATCTTAATGAAGGCATAACAATTTTTACATTGACATTCAACTATATGTGTGAAGTTGCAGCAAAATATGATATATATAACAACAAACTTCATTAACCATTTTTTCAAAACTACAAACCAGATTTTGTTGAAATGTTGCAAGTAAGTTTATAATATATGAAATGTCTCCATGATCCAAAAATCAGATCATTTTGATGCACGGATCATGAGATATAAACAAAATGGCTGTAGGTGAGAGTGCATGATTTCGGAAATTTTATGAACCAGTTTAACTTGAAATTATCTGGGTTCGTATTAATGATACGTCTGTGTTTTCCAGAAATCACAAGAATTGAGTTCATAGTTTTAAAAATATTATGGAAATCAATTTCTGCATTGTGTAAAAATGAAATTGTATGCCGTAAATGAGAAAGAAAATAGAAAACATCCATCATGCATAGCAATTCCTCCCCCTCTCTGAAGAATTAGCATGTCCTCATGCGATGCTAGAAAAGAAATAGAGGAGGTTGCTACCAGCTGTTGAATTCTATGCTTGGTGTAAAACAACATGGAATAATGGAGGTGTTGAGAATGAATAAGAATAACAATGGATGATAAAGAATATAGATGACATGGTCATAAGAAAGAAATGAATGAAAGGAACACTCCCCCATACTCGAAAATGATATGCTGCTGAAAAAGGGAAAGTGGTAAAGATGTGGAATGAAGGATGATAAATAATGCTCAAAATGGATTTTTATGAAATTCTCCCAAATTCGTAATAAATCAAAAAATTATGCGATTTTACCTCAAGTTTTACCTCCAAAGATGTGGAATGACATATATGGACTGGCATTTGTTGAAGCAGAGTTGGTGCTGAAAGTGATGCAAAAGGTGGAATCCAGGTAAGCACATCATGTCTGAAGAATTGTTCACGTTCGCGAGTTGCTCGAGCCTCTTCTGTTAGTTGCAATACTGTAGTCATGCTGTGAATAGAATTCTGCCCATACTTGTTGTTTTCCTGCAAACAAAGCATTATTTGGCATACAATGTTCTTGAATCCATAATGTTAGGTTTGAATAGCAACAGATAAGATGCATGCAAAACTTTCAATCAGGAAAAACTTTTGTCAAATCAACAAGTTATGGCAGAGTGCAGTAATCATATCGCATGCAATCCCATAATGCATACATTCCCCCCTCCAATTGGAAAAGGAATTCCATAACCATAAATCATATGAAAGGTGTTGTGCTGATGGCAAGGCAAGGGAATGAACAATACAGCAGTAGAGTACACAAATCAATGATAGGACAGCGAGAGTTATGGTTATAATGAAAGCAGAGTGTGTAAGGATAGTTATGAATAAGAGATAGGACGCTTTGGATTGATGATAAGTTATGAAAAAGAGAAAAAGAACAACAATATGCCAAAAAGATGCTTTACTGATGGTATTCTAGCTGAAAAATGATGTGATTGATTATAAAACAATTTCTCATGCATAAAGGTTCAAAATAGGGAAAAATAAGGAAATAACTTCTCTGATAAAAAGAAAAAATAAGAAAAGGGTATTATAATAATAATTGACGATAAGATATAGCTTCAATACCATAAGCAGAGCCGCTGCTGCCAGCAGGCGTCCATAGCCTCGGCAGGGTTGCTTTTTAACCCATATGAGCCAGGATCCTCAATTTATAACTAGAGAGTTACAGTGCTGTTCTACAGAAGAGATCAATGTGCTGGCGTGGTAACCAGATAACCACACTGCCATTCACTGGGATGTAGCAAAAGTGATCAGGCCGGCTCGTGATGAGACCTCCTGTTCCAAGGATAATTTGACTATCCAATGGATCATAACCCTGGTGTGGTGGTCATAATGGGAATGTCACTTTCTTACAACCTTATGAACATGGTAGGCTGGCTCGTAATGAGACCCCCTATCCTCCATCTGTGAACAAAATTTTGTTGTTATTACACAATTTTATGATAAAAAGAGGGAGGCTCAGTACTCCTTAAGAGAAGGGATGGTGGAAGAAGTTGAACATGTCAATAGAAAAATATACCCATAATCTCATTTATTACAGACAGAGAAGATTATAATCCAGAAGGGTGGAACCAGCATGGTATTAAGATGATCAATCAACATCATGTTCAATAGAAAACAATGCAGTAAAGTAGTATATAAATAATTGTGTCTCTTTTGAAAATAATCTATCATCAAGGAGTTGTCCTGTTAAAGATCATAACGTGAATGATATTAACTCGCTTCAACAGAATCCATAATTCTTGTCCTTATAAAAATAGTGTACTTCATGCCATGAAGGGGAATCAGTAAAATGTGGTTGAGATGAACTAAGAACAATTCTACAAGAGGAAGGAAGGGTTGCTTTCGAAAATACTCCCAAAGTGTTGCTTTTTTTGAATGAACAGCAAAAACACGCAAAAAAGTGTTGTTCCTTGTAGAGAACAACAAAGGAAATGCACAAAAAAAGCAAAAATACACACAAAAAAGTGTGAAAATGCAAATGTCGTTCCTTTGAAGAAAGGAACAGCAAAAACTAAAAGTGTCGTTCCTTTAGAAAAGGAACAGCAAAAACGCAAGTGCCGTTCCTTTAGAAAATGAACAGCAAAAACGCAAGTGTTGTTCCTTTGGAAAAGGAACAGCAAAAACACACGTGCCGTTCCTTTGAAAAAGGAACAACAAAAATGAAAAGTGCAAAAGTGCTATTCCATTCGGAAAGGAATAACAAATCGTGAAAGTGCAGAAGTGTTGTTCCATTTGGAAAGGAACAACAAAACGTAAAAGTGCAAAAATGATGTTTCATTCGAAAAGGAACAGCAAAAAGTGGAAATGCAGAAGTGCTATTCCATTTGGAAAGGAATAACAAAACGTGAAAATGTAGAAGTGTTGTTCCATTCGGAAAGGAACAACAAAAAGTGGAAGAGCAGAAGTGTTGTTCCATTCGGAAAGGAACAGCAAAACGTGAAAAAGGAACAGCAAAAAGAGTCGTGGAAAAGGAATGGCAAAATGACCCGTGACAAAGGAACTGCTTGACCAAAAAGGTGTTGTTCCTTTGGAAAAGGAATAATAAAACGAAATTGCTGTCCATTTGAAAAAGGAACAGCAAAACGACAACAGTGCACACAAACGCTGTCCCTTCAAAAAAAGAACAGTAAAAATGCACAAGCATGAAATGCGAGCACGCAAAGAATGAATTAGCTGTTCACTGTATTAATGCTGAAGATGGGTGACAGTTTGAATGAAGCAACACCTGAAACACAAAATATAAAAAATATCAGAAAAGAAACACGTTTTATTTAAAAACAATATGTAAATAACTAAATTAAGTGACAACAGCTATGATGTTATGTCAAAAAAAATGATCTCTTTGAAAAATATTTTGGCAGCAGTGATAAGACATGAATCTTCCAATGGAAATAAATTCTTCATTTCTTCTATTATGAATCCGTTGGGTAATGAGTTGGATGAAATTCCTTTGTTTCATTTAAAATTTCTTTCAAAATCACTCGTCCATAAATTGACCTTGTTTTTCTCCTAGGACCTGCAAAAAACGAGTATCTACCTGCAATAAAACATTAAATCATGGAGAAAGAGAGGTGTACGGGCTCCCTTAATCCAAGAATTATGAAAAAAATTAACAAGTAGTTACTCTGTATAACAAATCCACAGAGAAAATAACAAAGTAAAATTTATTTGTCACCTGCGGGAGAGGAGTGGTCGACCATACTAACCAGCAGTGTTTTAATCACAACTTCTTTGTTTTTCATCCAAATTGAGTGATTCCAAAGCCAAATGAGAGCTAATTCAAAGGTTTATTTGCAATAGAAACATGTTTTAAAATTTCAATGATATGCTATGTCAATTTTGTTTAGAACAACCTGCATAATAGAGTCATTTTCGATTACCCAATCTAGACCAACGATTGATATTTCAAGCATAGATTCTTCGTTTGATGTCGGATTCAAATGATTCAAATTGGAAATGAAAGTAGATTCATTTATTTATCTCCAATAGAAACAGGTTTTGAAGAAAAGAAAAATTGATAGGTCAAACACTGTAAGGAACAACCGGAAATACATAGTTTTAAGGGTGCTGATTTACGATAGACAGTCAGTATTTTGATCATAAATTCCCCATACGATATCGAAAATGAGTAATTCCAATTGCATTGTAAACTTGATTCATAGGGGAATCTACCATAGAAACAGGTTTTAAAAATTCATTCATTTACGCCTCCAAAAACTGACTGTCCCAACTCTGTTCCTGAGCTGCCCACTAGACAGTCGGTCAATGTTTTGGTTCTAACTTTTTCGTTTCAAATCCAAATTGACTGATTCAAATTGGGTTAGAAAGTAGACATCAAGGGCTACCTAGGGTAAAAACAGGTTTTAGAAATATTCATTTTTGGTCCCTCAAAACATGACTGTCCCGACTGTTTTTCCAGAAAATTCATCAAGCCCGCAAGCCAAAAAAATGATATTCAAGCATTTTTTCAAATTGGTGATAAAAAATAAATATAAGTGTTTATAGAATTGTTATTTGCAATATAATTCATCTACATACACAAAAAAATTGAAATATTTATCACCGATGTTGATTTCGATAGCGTGTTGCAACAAAAAAAACAACTAGTTTTACATAAAAAAAACAAAATGCATTTATTTATTCCCTTATTTATTTTATTTTCTACACTAACCTATTTGAAAAAATGAATATGACTACGTATATGAGTACTTCCAGTGGAGCCATTTTCGAAATAAAGCTTCACGTATACACATACCCAAATTTGAAAAATGCATATTAATGAAAATCAGGGTATGAGAAGCCAACTTCCCTTGAAAAGATGGAGTCAAAAATTGTTGAAGTGTGGAGCAATGTTGCGAACAAGTGATGGAGTGAAACCAATCTTCAATATATCCGTTATTTTCTTGATTTCCCATATCCATCATATCATTAAGTTCTTGAGCTTTCAAAATGGTTTGTTGATGCAAACTAGAAGTAAGCTCATTTTCTTCCATAGCTTCTACAATTTTTGAATTTGAAACATTCTGAATCTCATTGTAAGTTTTCTCTAATGGCGCATGTGAGATAGAATGGGTGGGAAGGGTGGCTAAATTTGACAGTTCAACACTGTAAGTATGTTGTACTGGTTTATTGTGGTGAGGGTGTGGAATTAGTTGAGCAGGAAAATGTGTAAGGAATGGAGCATTTTGATGATGTGGTTGATTGGGTTGTGTGAATGGTTTCGATGGGCAAGCAAGGTGTTGTGGAAGAGCTGGTGGAGAATATGGAGAATGTGCTTGTGCTACAAGATGAGGGAGAGTAGTCATGCAATCATAAGGTGAGCCATGCCAAACTTGTAGACAAGATTGGTGGCTATATTGAAATTGACATGGCTGCACTAACACATTAGTATTCCATAATGAATTATGCAAGTAAGAAAGTGAAGAGGAAGTGTTTTGAACCATACCTGTAGGCCATGATTTCCATGGTTTTGACCTTATTGCAGCTTCCTCACCTCTTTGATATGCTACTTCCATCCTAGATAAGGAAGAACAACCATCTATGGTATGCTCCTTTCGGTCATGAGTGAAAAACACTTCATCCAATTTTTTATTTTTATGAACCTGCAAAGCATCCAATTTTGAACTTAGAGAAGTAATAAAATCAACTTTAAAATGTTCAATTAAATCATTGATTTCAGCTCTTATGTCTCCTATTCTTGTAGCAGATTTGAAAAAGAAAGAACAAACATCTCTAGAATTCTTACCAGCCTTGGAGATTCCTCTTGAATACCTTATGCACAACTCACAAACATCATCATATGATAACCGAAAAACATCACCTTTTCCTATCAGATTTAAGAGTTCTAAAAATTCATCTTTGATTCCTTTAAGAAGGAGTGTTTTTAAGATCTCTTTTTCCAAATGCTTATGCTTTGATTTTTGAAGGTTATAATGAAATCGATCTACATAATCCTCCAAACTTTCATCTTCCCCTCGTATTATACCGAAAATATCTTCATTGGATTTGCAATAGTCTTGGTACTTTTTCAAGAATATGTTCTTCATGTCCTCCCATGATTGGATGCAATTCCCACCTAGGCTCATGAACCATCTGAGAGCTGCTCCTTTTAGAGTAAGAGGAAACACTTTCAATCTTTGATCATTAGTACAATAATCATATCCTCTACAAAGTATTTCGAACTCAAATAAGAATGTATCCGGATCTTCATTTGCTAAACCATGAAAATTTGGTAAAGATGGGGGAATTATGTGCATTTGTGTCACTCCTCCTAGATCTTTGATAGGAAATTCAAAAGTAGAAACGTGAGTCATTTCTTACCATAATATAAGATGTTTTTCATGTGTTTCTTCGAGGCTCCTTCTTCAAATGTTCCTGTCAATCGGTTAGTGAAATGGGTGGTGCTTACATCACCACTTGCATGAGATCATGTGATCCATTTTTTAAAAAATTTCTATCTTTTTCCTAATCATTCACACAAAAATTCAAACATCTATTTTTACCCAACAAAGCAACAACAAATCTGTTAGGAAAGCGGACAGTGGAGCAGGGCTTTTACATACTCCGCACGTAGGTTCTTACCTTTCGTTTTTAAGATCCAACTCTTCCCTAGCAGGCACTCATCAGATTCACACTACTCTTTAGAAATGGCTACACTCTCCCCGGCAACGGCGCCAAAATGTAGAGTGATAAAAAGGGTCTTTTTAACTCCTAATTACCTTCACATTAATTATCAACCCAGGGACGACTTTTTGTTTCAAGAGTGTACTCAGTCTGAGGCGGCTATTTACTCAAGAGTAATGTTTTGCAGTATAGTGCTTAAAAATACAAAAGTAAACGGATGCTTGTCTATAACTAAGTTACTTCAAAAGAATAAATCACACATTCTAAAAACTAGGCAGCTTATCAGTCAAGGGTTCGGCAGCGATAACCCATCCCTTTGGAAACTGATGGAAAGGAAATTAGAGCATAGACCACGGGTCTGGGAGCTATACAGTGAATGCCAAAGCTCACTACAGCCTTATATCGTCTCTCACACAAATGCGAGTAAATGGAACAGCAAATAAAGAATTGAACAGCAAATCTGGAATGGAACAGCAATCGTACAACTAAGTCTCGCGAGTTGCAACCAAACGTAATCTATTAATCCAAATGCACTTTTCACAATCAAATAACAATCTCCCACTCTTAAGGCAAATCAAGCAAAGCATATGAATGGAACAACATTAACTATTGATAAATTATAGAACAACACTAATAAATCCGAAACGCACACAACACGCTGGAATAATAATCTGATCAACCTTAATCAACAGGAATACGACTGTGCTCTCAAACAGAACATCATTATTTATGAATCCAACGATTATGAAGAACACTACCTCAAATGAATCTATGACACAAATGTTCAATATAAAAGCTCTGCAACGAAATAGTAAGAAGATTCGGTTAAGACTTAATAACATGCAATGAACTCTGAAAGGATTAATAACTTGATGCAGGGTTAATACACGATTCTACCTGTGAAGACCTCAATGATTTAATCTTAACAGAGCATGTAATATCAATTCATAAAGTAGATCAGATTATCAAATAACAACAATGAACAAACCACGCGGAAATCAAACCAGAAGATGTGGCTAAGTGTCCTCCGGCTTCGCCCTTAGCCTCCAGACACCGTCAAGCCAATCCAAGAACAGGAATAATCACCAAGCTTTCATTAACGATCGATCAAAAATACATTGAACCGGCTCTTTGAAACTTAATAATCAAAGCCGATGTTTTACGTAAATTACATAAAGTTGTAGAGCTCCCTAAATCCTCCCCCTCTCTGATCTCTGTTCTGATTTAAATAAAGAGAGATCAGAGAGCAGTTACAATAAAGATAAGTACAATATGATTTCTATTGCAAAATTAGATTGTTTCCAACCAATTGATCAACAAGAAGAAGGCGAATTTGGCTTTGCAGCTGAGATTTGGAGGACGGCCGCAACAATAGAACTGAGAAAATCGTGCTTAAAGAACTCTGAGAATCTCTCAACACAGGCCGAATTTGGGCAAACCGTTCTTCACTAAGGTTAATTGGGTCCGTTCTGGACAAAACCCATGTTCCGGATTTTCCAGATTCGTCTTCATTTGCTCAGAATCTCAACCGCAAAACTGTCACTCCTTATTCCAGCGTATTTCTGAGTTGGCACTTTTAATGATCAAATCTTCAATCTGGAAATTACCTTGGAGGCTAACAATGGTGAATAATGCTATAACCAACTTATTGAAACTATCATTGATAAAATAATTCATAATCATCAATTTATTAGAAATAAAGGAAGATAAACAATATTCATCCATAAGAGTGAAATAAGTGTTACAAAGTGGTTGTATTCACGGCCCAACAGTTGACACCACAACAATTGGAAGAAAAAAGAGCAAAAGGGCTTTGCTATAGTTGTGATAGAAAATACACTAAAGGTCATAAGTGCGTTGAGAAGAAATTATTTTACATAGATTGTGAAGAGGAGGAAGAAAATGAAGAAGAAACTTCAAAATTAGAGGATATACACAAGGAAGAAACCCTAGAAGAAGAAGAAATGAGTCCGACCATATCATGTAATACATTGGCAGGAATTACCACTCCTCAAACACTCAAGATAGAAGGACATATCAAGAAGAAAAAGGTAATAGTGTTGATTGATTTGGGTAGTACCCATAATTTTATTCATTGTAAGGTAGCCATGGAATTGAATTGTTTCCTATACCCAGCACCAGAATGTCAAGTGATGGTTGCAAATGGAGGAACTATAAATTTCTCTGTAAAATGCCATAATATCAAGCTATCCATGGGGGAATATGTATTGAATATTCCACTGCTTTCCATCCCAATAGGAGGTGCTAAATTTGTACTAGGAGTACAATGGTTACAATCTTTGGGGACGGTAGCTTTTAATTTTCAAGAAATTTTCTCGAATTTTTTTTGGACGGAAAGGAAATTGAATTACGAGGTATCGCAAGGAATCCAGGAAAGATAATAAAATCTAATGTCATGAAAAAGCTTCTGAAGAAAGAACAACAGGGCGTAATTGCACAATTATGCCCACTAGAAGTTCCAACATCAAAATCATCTATTTCTCCAGATCTCCAAAAATTCTTGGATAATCATTCCAAGGTGTTTGATACTCCCAAAGGACTCCCACCTATCCGTGATCATGATCATGCTATTCATTTGATTCCAAGAAGTGTTACTCCAAACATTATGCCTTACAGATATCCTTATGTCCAAAAGAGTGGAATTGAACGTATGATTGCAGAAATGTTAGAGGCTGGTATAATTCAACCTAGTCAAAGTTATTTCTCTGCTCCAGTAGTATTGGTGCACAAGAAAGATGGATCATGGCTCATGTATCTAGATTATAGGGAGCTCAATAAGCTCACTATTAAAGATAAATTTCCCATTCCTGTGATTGATGAATTATTGGATGAATTACATGGAGCAATTTATTTTACCAAGTTGGATCTTCGTTCAGTATATCATCAAATTAGAATGAAGACTGAAGATATTCCAAAAACAACATTTCGAACTCATGAGGGTCATTATGAATTTTTGGTCATGCCTTTTGACCTTACCAATGCACCTTCTACATTTCAAGGGTTGATGAATTCCATTTTCAAACCCTTCCTTAGAAAATTTGTGCTAGTATTTTTTGATGATATACTAATCTACAATAAGTCTTGGAAGGATCATGTTCAACATGTTGACAGGGTGCTCAAACTATTGCAGGAGAAACAATTATATGCAAAAACATCCAAATGTTTCTTTGGAGTACAAGAGGTGGAATATCTGGGTCATATTGTATCTCATGAGAGTGTTAAGGTAGACCCTAACAAAATTAAAGCCGTTAAGGAATGGAAATTCCCCACAACCATAAAGCAGTTGCGAGGATTTCTCGGGTTAACAGGGTATTATCGCAAGTTTGTTAAGAATTATGGGAGAATAGCAGCACCTCTAACAACATTATTGAAGAAAGATGCATTTTCATGGACTCCCGAAGCAACTAAGGCCTTTGAACATCTTAAAGAGGCAATGTGCCTAGCACCAGTCTTAGCTACGCCAGACTTCACAAAAACCTTTATTGTGGAATGTGATGCCTCAGGAAATGGAATTGGTGTTGTTTTAATGCAAGAAGGAAGACCCACTACTTTTGAAAGTCATCCAATCAAAGGAACATATTTACAGAAAGTTATTTATGAGAAGGAAATGTTAGCAATACTACATGCACTAAAGAAATGGCGACTGTTAAACACACACATGGAGTAGGAAGAAATATAAACACACACATAGAAAGATAGGCATTCATTGCATCTTTATTACACAAGGATGTACACTTATAATACAATAATGTGACTCTTGGATTCATCTTCCAAGTTCACTTGGACTCCTTTGTTACTCTTCGCCTTCCACACCTACCCATAGAGGATTAGGTGTTCAACATTCCCCCCCTCAATCCAAAGGGGTATGTGTGAGTCAAACAAGAGAGTTGTAATACAAATATGCAAAGTATGCATGGCAGCGCTTAGGTTGAATCAGCTCTCTGAAATGTTGTCATAAAGAGGTGGTTTAAGGATGACCACCAACACTGGAACGTAACGCTTATTGCAGTTCCCAGAACTCTTCCAAAACTTGAAAGAAGCTAAGGGCTTCTGCTAGAGGAATTTTCCCTCATAAAAAGGGAGACCTTCAACCTAAAAGAAGGGAAGTCTACAACCTGTGATGGTTTAAGGATGACCACCAACACTAGAATGCTTGATGCAATTCCTAGAACTCAACCAAAACAGGCAAGAAGTTGAAGTCTTCTACTAGAGGAAGTGCTCCGAAAGAGGAAGAATATCAACCTCACATGGATGGTTTAAGGTTGTCCATCAATCAAAAGCATGCTCATGGGCATCTGTGTCTCTAGCTACAACTCTGAATCTGGAATGATGAATTGTGGCTCAGGCTTGCTTGAACTGTTGTGTCTTTGGCTACAACTCTGAATATACAATGAGAGATTGTGGCTTAGGCTCTTGATGTGGTGTCGAAGCTTGTAGATGACCACCATTTTCCCCCTGTCAGGTACAAGGTGAGATGATGGTGAAAACTCAACTGCAATTTTGCTCAATATTCATGAACAAGTTTTGACATGTGACTTAAACATCTTCTTGGATGTTGATGCCTATTGCCAAGAAGCGATCCATCCAAGTTGAATCTTTGTTCTTGAAGGAGGCTTGTTTCTGAAGCATTTGTGTGAAGAATGGGTGTGTCGACCACAGTGCTTGCATGGGTGAAGATCAAAACAATGATCTCTCATATGGCCAATTCGATCACAGTGTTGGAATTTTACAATATGTTGTTGTTGTTGTGGAAGTGGAGCAAGCAATAATGACTTACATCAACAATTTTTCAACAAATCAAAGTTACACTTCAAAACACTGATTGTAACTATGAATGAAGAAGCAATATCCACTCACAATGTAAGTTCAATACAATATCACTGCAAAATATTTTTGTAAATGTGCAGCAAAAAAAATTGTGCAATAACCCTTTAAGGCAAATGATTTCTTTCTTCTTCAAAGAGTTGTTTTACATCAACAACAACTCAACTGCAAAAGAAGGAGATTCAAACACTTTGATGTTTGACCTTGCTGTGCTGCTTCACAAGAAAGACTAAGAGAAACTCCAAAAATCAGAAACTCTGTGTAGCCAAACTATGATGCCACTGTTGTTTTGAAAATGATGACCAATTTACAATATTTGTATTCAGATTGTCAAACTCTTTCATAAAGTAACCCTTCTATATATGCCTCAAATCACAAACTTCACTTTCCACTTTGTATACAATCCATTTACTCATATGCCATTTCCTCTCTCTCTACTGTTTTTTTTTCTTTTTTCTTTTTAAGGGAAAAAAAACAGAGGTATTAATTGGGGGAGGTGTTTACTGGGGGAGGGTTTATCTAGGGAAGATTTACTGGGGAGGTGTTTTTCGGGGAAGGGTGAAACTAGGGAAGGTATATCTGTAATTTTTTTTTTTTTAAATCATTTACAGAAAAAAATGGGAGGGAATTAATCTGTAAAAAAAAATTAAAAATAAAAAGGCTGAATTTAAAAAATTAAAAACGCAAAATGCATTGGGGAGAGTTGTGAGAATGCTAAGGGAGTATAGCAGTGAGGGGAGGGGAGTGTGGTAAGGGAAACAGGTAGAGGGGTCGGGCTGGGATGGTTGGGGAGGGGCAGGAATGGAGAGGGAGAGTGTTGGGAGGGGCTGCGAGGGGGGGACGGGGGGCAAAAAGGGATGGGTGGGATGTGGGAAGGGACGGGGATGGGGACGGGTGGGATGTTGGGAGGGTCGTAAGGAGATCAGTGTAGAGGGGGGAGTCCCCGAGGGTGGGAAGGGAGTTTTGTGAGGGTGGGGACGGGGACAACAGGGAGAGCCATGGGAAGGGGAGGGGAGGTTGAGTGTTGCGTGAGGGGGCAGGGAGTGAGGTCGCGGGAGTGGAGTAGGTGAGGGGGCGGAGCACAGTGGTGAGGGCGGAGTCTGGTGAGGGGATGGGTTCGGGGAGGTAGATGGGGGCCGAGGCCTACGTGAGGGGGCAGGGAGTGAGGTGAGAGGGCGAGGGTAAGTGCAGGCGGGGGGGCTGAGTGTGGAGAGGGGGTGAGGGTGTAAGAGGGGAGCGGGTTGGGAATGGTGAGAGGGGGTTGGAATGGGGTGAGCAGGGTGGTTAGGCGTGAGAGCTGGAAAAGTTAATGGGGAAGAGGGGCCGGGAGATGAGAGGTGTAAGGGAGCGGGTGCAGAGCTGAGCGAGGGGAGGGGTCGAGGGTGAGAGCAGGGGGTGGAGGGCCGAAAGGCCATGGGGTAAGGTGCATAATTTTTTGTAGGGGTCAGGGGGGTTAGGCTGAGGGGTGAGGGGGTGGAATGGGTAGGGAGAGGGGTGGCAAGGGCTGAGGGTTTAGAATTATTATTATTATTTTTTTTATTTTTTTTATAGAAAAATGTATAGCAAGAGAGTTGGAGAAGTGTAAAGGGTGAGCAAAATTTGCAGGAAATGAGGGTAATTGCAGAAACAATAGACTTAGAAGTAGAAAAAAATATTTTTCCAGCAGTAGAGAATTGCAAAGGGAAATTTCAGAATTGTAAATATACAACAAAATTTTTGAGGAAGTGGTGCAATTGCAGAAACAAGAGAATTTACAGTAGTAAAAACTCATAATTTTTAGGAAATTTCACCAGAAATTTGCAGAATTGTTTGCAGAAATGTGCAGAAATGTGCAGAATTTTCAGCAAAAAACCTAGAATTTTTTTTCTTCAGAAACCCACTCTAAACAATATTTTTCCAGCAGCTCTCCAATGTGCAGAAATAAAGGTAGGCAATAGAAATTGCAAGAAAATTCAGAATTGGAATGAGCAGTGAGAAAACCTGCAAAGTTTAAGATGCACAACGCTGCTCTTCACAAAACAAATTTCTGAATGCTACAAAAGATTGATGAATGCGGAAAAAATGACTGCTACAGAAAATCTCTGAATGCTGCAAAAATGACCAAAATTTTTGCAGATATACACAGGCCACAAAAAAAAATGGCTCACTTAAGGTTGAGCTGGTTATGAACATATCAGCTCTGATACCATGTTAAACACACACATGGTGTAGGAAGAAATATAAACACACACATAGAAAGATAGGAATTCATTGCATCTTTATTACACATAGATGTACATTTATAATACAATAATTTGACTCTTGGATTCATCTTCCAAGGTCACTTGGACTCCTTTGTGACTCTTCACCTTCCACACCTACCCATAGAGGATTAGGTGTTCAACAGAGACCTTACCTAATGGGAAGACACTTCAAGGTAAAACCTGATCATGATAGCCTTAAACACTTTTTTGAACAAAGACTATCTTCAAAAGAGCAGCAAAAATCGATCACAAAGATGTTGGGTTATGACTTTGAAATCGCCTACAAAAAAGGGAAGCTAAATGTTGTTGTAGATGCACTCTCAAGAAAGGATGAATTGCTTTGTGCCATTTCAATTATCCAACCAGATTAGATAACTGAAGCAAGGGATGAATGGAAGAAGGACGAAGAAGTGTGGACTCTCATTCAAAAGTTGCAGCAAGATCCTAGTACATCTGATACATTTAGTTGGAAAGATGATTCCTTATGGTACAAATATCACTTATATATTTGTAAGAATGCCCAACTAAAACAAAATATTCTTTTGGAATTGCACACTTCTCCTTTAGGAGGACACTCGGGATTTTTAAAAACTTACCACAAGGTGAAGAAATTTTTTTTTTGGGATGGCCTTAAATTTGATATTCAAAAGTTTGTCATGAAATTTTTGGTTTGCCAACAAAATAAAGTTGAGACAATTAAGACCCTAGATCTTCTACAACCTTTATCCATTCCATGTCAACGTTGGAGGAGATTTCAATGGATTTTATCATAGGTTTACCGAAGTCTGAATGAAGGAGTGTCATCATGGTGGTAGTTGATAGAATTACCAAGTATGCACACTTTTGTGCATTATCTCATCCATTTAAAGCGAGTACAGTTGCTACTGCATTTATGGAAACAATTCAAAAGCTACATGGAAACCTGAAGATTATTGTAAGTGACAGATAGATCCCATTTTTACGTGAAATTTTTGGACGAAATTATTTTCTTGTTTGGGTACTAAATTAGCTCATAGCTCATCTTATCATCCTCAATTCGATGGTCAAACAGATAGTGAATAAATGTTTGGAAGGATATATTTTTTGTTTTATATCTAACAAGCAAGCACAATGGGTCAAGGGTTACCTTTGGGTTACCTTTCGCCGAATGGTGGTATAAAACGTCCTTTCATATCCATACTACAAAGAAAATGACCCCATTTATGGCACTTTATGGATATCATCCACCATGATCCATCACATATTCTTTAATGGAAAATTCTAGGGTTCAAGCAAAGGAGGATCACATCAAGCATCAACAAGAAGTTCTCCAACTCTTAAAGGATAACCTAAATTTGGCACAAAATCAATGAAACAACAGTCGATCAACATCACAGTGAGATAAGTTTTGATGTGGGAGACTGGGTATTTTTACGGCTACAACCATACAAACAAATGTCCCTCAAGCAAGCTAATAAGGATAATAAATTATCGCCAAAGTACTATGGTCCTTACAAGGTTTTGCAAAAGATTGGTACTATGGCATAAAAATTGGAGCTTCCTGCTTCTTTGCGAGTGCATCCAATTTTCCATGTTTCATGCTTAAAAAAGGTTATAGGGGACAAAATTCCAGTTCAAACAATACTGCTAGAACTTCATGAGGAAGGAAAAACCATATTGGAACCTGACGCAGTCACGGAAACAAGAACTCGATAACTACGAAATCGATCAATTTCAGAGTATCTCATTAAATGAGAGAACTTACCCACTGAAGATTCTACATGGGAGGATGAGAATTTTATACAAAAGCACCCAGAGCTACTCAAGCGTTGAGGACAATAATTTTTTGAAGGAGAGGAGCATGTTAGGTCCCTATATTACTAGTATAGTCCCTTATTATTGTTAGTGTAACACCCTTATTGTTATTGGTGTACCCCTGTAACCCCCATATTTTTATTATTGTGCCCTTAAATTATTATTGTTAGGTCGGCTAGGATTAATTGTGGTCCCACTAGGATTACATTGTGGCCCCATGGACTCCTATATATAGAAAGGAGGTTTTTTCATTTGTATCATCCAAGAATTGTTCATTTATGTAATGTATTGGAGGTCCCTCGAAGTGGCTGATTTCTAAGGAGTTGATCTCTCTTTTCTTCGATTTTTGGAGCTGGTTTCACAACATACTATCTCACCTATTAGTGTACTGGGGGCATCTCTTCTATATTCCTGAAAAAATTATTACCAATATAAATCAAATCCTTTCAAAATTCTTGTGGGTGGTGCTAAATTGCACAATAAGCATCATCTGTGCAAGCTCGATTTACTACAATGTCTAAAACATCATGGTGGATGGGGCATACTTAACACTAGGGGTTTTAATACTACTCTGCTGATTAAGTCCCTATGGAGAGACATTACGGGAACGGTTATCTAGGCTGATATTATCAAATGCAAGTACTTATCTGGTGATCCCCCCCTCAATATATACTGTCACAATTTATCGTTCCCAAGGATCATATCTGCCATTTGGAAAAGTTTTAAGAAAGTTGTACATCTTCTGGCGGAGAAATTGACATGGCGATTTGAAGATGGATAGTTAATTTCTTTGGGTTATGATATCATTTTTGGCTTGTCTGAGGAGACACATCTAAATCCTCGGCTTGTTCACTGTCTGGCTCATTGGGGCATCTTTTATTTCTCTCAGGTGATTCATTACTGGGCCCATGGTACCCCTATACTTAAATTTGCTGAGCAAATGGGCCTTATCGGCCCCAATGTGGATGATTGGCGCACTTATACTGATGTTATCCATGCAGATGGTATATGTTATAAGGCCGGGGGTGACAGGATTGCATGGGCTAGAACAAAAAATGGTGAATCCTTGATTGTGAAAGAAATATACGACTATACCAACTTTCAGGCACATAAGGAGTTTTTTTCCAGGGAGTTTTGACTCTTTTGGCATAGGAAAATACCTACTAATATTGTTTTATTTGGATGGCTTGTTTGGAGAAAGAAGATTCTGACGTGGGACTCTCTCACCAGAAGGGGTCACTATGGGCCGAGTAGATGTGTTGTTTGTATTTTACATGAGGAAACGATTGATAATTTATTCTTTCAATTCTGAATAGGTATTTCATTATGAAATATTTTCAGCCAATATCTTATGGACCCAATGTGGACTCTGGGGGATTTCATAGGCACGGCTCAAGCTTGGGACAAGATCATAGGAAAATTTCAATCTCTACCTTTATTTTTATCTGGGAAGTATGGCTTGGACAAAACAAGTTATACACCTTTCTTGATTCATCTCATACATGCTGCTATCATGAGGTGGATAAATGAAAAGGATCCTGTTGTGGTTTGTATTAAGGATTGGTCTTGGCGGTCGAGACCTCATCCCATCTTGCTCCCTAAGGTTTTTTTTTAATGGAGCATGCTTAGAGGGTAGGATGGGTTGTGGAACATGGATTAAGATCGCTCAGGTGAAAAGAATCCACATATATTGGAATGGGGGTATGGGCACAAATAATAAGGCGGAATTTATGGCCTTGTGGGGAGGTTTATTGGCTGCACTTAACAAGAATCTAAAGGATGTCAGCATCTATGGGGACTCTCGCTTGATCATTGATGTCATTTCTAGAAAATCAGAGTTATCTACACCAATTTTACAGGGCTGACTCATGAGGACAACAAACCTTTGGCATCAGTTGGATAAACCACCCTTACATCACATCTTTAGAGAGAACAACACCAAAGCTGATGGACTATCAAAAAAAGGTATCAACACTAGCTTTGGGGTTTTGGAGGTTACACAATATAAAAATGGAGTACAAATCTGGGATACTGAGATCCCCATCCCATAATTAATGGAGTACTTATATCAAGCGAGCCTGTTATTATTTTTTCAGCACTAATTTTTCCTATAAGTTGCTTTGCAAAGGAGACCCTCATTCTATGTCACATGAATCAGATTTCAAGCGAGCCTGTATATTTCTCTCACTAACTGATCTGACTTCAAGTGAGCCTGATATTGTATGGTTTTTTATTATATGTTATCTCTACATCTAATTTTGACCTTATCTAGGATGCATCGAGCTACAATATTGTTTCAAAATTTGGTTCATCACCTTTTGAGGTATTGTCATATGAATGGTATGATGTGGTATTTATATCTGGGTGGATGGAATTCTCTACAGATCCACCTCTATCTTATATCACATGTATTGATGTTTTTTACTGTGGTCTTTCGAAAGACACATAATGTTGAGATTTTCCTTGCTGTGATATTTTTTAGCTTGGAAAATAATGCATTTCGATATGTACTGTTTACATGCTAATAAACAACGTTTTTTTCATTTTGAAAGAAAAAAAAAATTCTAACAAAATTTCAATCCAGTATAAAAACTCACATTTTAAGATACTTAAGATTCTATAATGTGTGGACTAGCAACGGGAGGAGGACATGAAATTAGTTCAAATAGTTATACTTATTTCTCCACTTCTTATCATTTGATGGAATACAAACGAATTTCTTTCTTTTTCTCATTTCGAGGAGGAAGAAATGGTGGATAGAAGGATAGTACAGAAAACTAATTTAGGAGATGTGAGAATTTTAGGTCAATAATATATAAAGGTAAAGTCAGGTCTCTACTATTTATGTTGCATTCCTTCTTGTTTTTATTATAGATTTTATAATATTTTTGGAAATGTGAAGAATAAAAAGAATTTGGAATCAAGTTACCCTCAGAATATCTAATGAAATGTTTTATTATCTCATTGAAAATCGTTATTATTGACTTCACATATCTTTGAAATGTTTCACTATCTCATTGAAATCGTTTTATTGACTTCACATATCTTCATGTTGTTACAGTTTAAAGCAATCTCTACAAAAATATTCTTAACTTTGAATTATTTTACAAGACCGAGGAAAAAGCTTATGGGGGAGATTTCAGAATATTTAGGTAATTTTGAAAAATGGAAGTGAATTTACAACAGGTAATAAGGTATTTTAAGGTATTTTTATGTCGATTTTAGATTTGTGGATTGCAAATATGAGATAAGGGTTAATTGTTTGACTCCTATCTTGACTGTCAGATTCCTCTATACTTCAGGAATCTGCAATCCACATGAATTTAGAATTTATAATCAAATTAAACTTAAACTTGATTTGATAGAAAATGGAGTGATCAAAACCATGTACCATTTTTTTCTATAATTTTCTATGGCTATCAAAAAATCCACCAAATCTACATGAAGGGTTTTGCAATGGCCATCCACTTTTTAGACTCATGAAGAACAATTTTTTTCCCCAAATCTACATGAAGGGTTTTGAAATTGTCATCCACTTTTTAGATTTATGAAGAGGATTTTTTTTTTTTGGGTCCAAAAGGGGAGAAGTTATTCTTGCTTATTTTATTTTATGTTTTTATTATACATACCTAATTATTTCTAGGATTGGACCACAAAACTTGTGGGGACCAAATCTCCCCACCTAACTGTTAGAGACCACATCAACACCTTTTGAAGTAAAATAATTTACAAACATACAACGATTCCAAGAAAATTGTGGTGATGATTGATTGGTCAAGCCATAAAATTCTAAAATGTTTAAGTGATTATATAAAATTACTAGATATTACAATAAATTGGTGAAGAATTTTAGTGTAAGTAGTGCCTAATTTTACTAATATTTTGTTATAATAAATTGATGAAGAATCGTAGTGTTAGTAGTGCCTAATTTTACTAATATTTTGTTATAGTATGTGGTGCCTTTGTAATGGATCAAAGAGGTATTTGGGCCATGTTGATGAAAGATAGGATCAAGACATTAGAGGGTGAGAAGCACAAGGTTCTTCTTGCATGAGAACAGACTTGGATGGTGGCCGCATGATCCTAAAAAGGTATATGACAGGGTGGATTGGGCCTTTATGCACATGATCCTATACATGATTGGGATGCACAGTGAGTGTATGGAGTGGATCATGGGGTGCATCACCAGGGCATCGGTAGTGGTATTAATCAATGGCATCCCTTCTAGGTTTTTTAAAGCAAGACATGGACTCAGGCAGGGTTGCGCCCTATCACTGCTTCTGTTTATCTTGGTTATGGACTCTTTCAGTAACAAGGTAAATTCTACAGTTGCAAGGGGTTCCTTTGGTGGCATCAAAGTCTTGGAGGTCAGACATGTATCACATAGTCTGTTCATTGATGATGTTTTAATTTTTGGAATGTTGAAAAGAGAATTCTAGGTGGAAATAAAAATCGTCCTAATGAAATTTGGAATGGCCTCGGGTATGATAGCAAATGAGGCGAAGTCTACTATTATGTTTTCTGAGGGGGGTCATAAGGTTAAAAATCTGGAGAGTGAAATTTTCAACTTCAAAAATATCTCGCTCAAAGAGGGATTTATGTACTTGGGTTTTCACCTCAATCCCACACAATACAGGGTGGCAGACTGGTTTTGGCTTGTTGAAAAATTTCAGAGAAAAATCAACAGTTGGACCCTCAGAGGACTTATGAGGGGTGGGAGACTGATCCTTGCAATGACAGTTTTACAGCAAATTACGGTGTTCTAGGCACACCTTTATCTCATTCCCAAATCCATAATTTCTAGAATTAAATCCTTTGTATCTAATTTTATTTGGGTGGGGGGAAAGGGGGGTGGAAAATATCATTTAGCATTCTGGTGCAACATAAAAATGCCGAAAGATGTGGACGGATGGGTAATTCTGGATATCAATGTCTTTGGCAAGGCGCTTATGATGAAATCTATGTGGAAGGGAATAAATACACCATGTCTTTAGCGGGATATCATCAGAGATAAATATTTTAAATCTCAGTCGATAGAAGCATTGTTCATTCAGGGGGGCTATCCCTCTGTGTGAGGTTCCTTTATTTGAATTCCTTTAGGAAAATTTGGCCATTGTTCACGATGAAATTATGCTGGACATTTGGAAATGGTGCAAAAATCATGATCAGGGGTGGAGTCATTAGGGGATACCCTTTGCTTAATACTTTGGGTAGGGAACTTACCACCTTTCTACATGGCAGGGGAATCTTTTATGTTAGTCAGGTTATATTTCACTGGAATGAAGGGTATCCGGTATGGAAAATGACAGCGGAACTGGGGATTCGAGGCCACATTGTCGAATAATGGGAAAGGTACATTTAGGGGCTGAGGAACATGGGAATCCTTCATTTCCAACTGGGAGACAAAATTACATGGGGAGGCACACTAAAAGAGGGAAAATTGAACAAAAGGGACACCTACAAGGAACTTGTTCTATATCAAAATGGAAATCCTCAAGTATGCTGGTTTGGGAAGCTGTGGAAGTCAAAAGTATAGGTAAAAATCATTATCTTCCTTTAGCTAGTTTGGAAGGATAGGAACCTTACCTGGTCAAACCTCACTAGAAGAGGGTGGACTGGGTCAGGGATTTGTAGGCTTCGCATGTGTGCAAAGGAGGACAATGCGCACATCTTTTGCAAATGTGAATTTGCAAGAAAGGCTTGGGAAATTCTGTTCGACAATATAAACTTGCAACATAAGATTATTCGTCGGCACATGATTGTGTCACCTGGTGGTATGAGAGGGGTGCTCATCTCAGAGACATCCCTTTGTTTTTTCACTTTCACTTGTGGTTTGGTTGCAACAAATTGATATTCAAAGAATAATCATGCACAGTCGGTGAGGTGGAAGTTCAAGTATTACAGGACCAGGGTGGACCTAAATGTATTAACAGATATCCCCAGGACCTTTCACATAGACTCATGGTGTGGATGCAGCACATGGAAGATGATAAATGCTTAGTGCCACTATAAAATTCACTAGTATGGGGTTCAGGGAACAAATACTAGGGATGAACTCCTCGAACTGTGGGGACTCCTCTAGTTCACCAAGCAGCTGTACATTGACATGATATGGGTCTTTGGAGACTCAAAGGTGTTAATTTATTTCATGAAAAATAAAAATAAATTTTCACCCGATCATTTGGCATCATGGATGGACATGATTAAAGAGCTCTAAAGTACTTTCTCCAGCATAACCTTCAACCATATCTATCGGGAAAAAAATGACACCGTTGACAAGATTTCTAAGCGGGGTTTGTAGGGGACATTTGGTGTAATGCATTATGATCTTATGGATGCCAATGGAAGAGGGGATATTGGAACAGTGAAATTATTCTGATATGGAGGGTGTTGGGCCGAAAATAAGGTACGTTTTCACCCTACCTTTACTTTGAATTATCATACACTTTTAGGAATTTTTCCTCATCTTAACAGTAAAGGAAAGGAGGATTAATGTAAAATTAGGAAAAATGGACTAACGATAAAAAGGATGTTTAAACAAAAAGAATTTGACTTATTGCATCTTTATTCACAGGAGAAAAAAGCAGCTAAATCGACGATGACCAAAAGACAGCTGACAGATAGAGATGCACAAAATCACAATGACCCCTTAGGGACTGGTAGAAGACGGAAAGACAAATCCACGTCTGAAGAACTCAAACGATAGCCATGAGCAGTAGGCTGGAATTTGGAAAAGACCATTCCACTGAGAGAAATCGCCTTTAAAAAGGTCGAAGATGAATGAGAAAGGGGTAGTTGAATAGGAATTATCTTTTGTAATAGACATATCAGGACAGAATTGTCCAGTTGTATTCATGTCTTAACCTTCGATTTAATAAATAATTTTGGTGTTTTGAATAGTCATTTCCTGAGTTTTCCATCGCATTAGACTTCTGGTGGTTTGGGCCTAGCCCTGGGAGTTTCTTCGCCAACCTCTGTGTTGCACGTTAACTATGGATTTTATGTTCAGTTATCTGATGCATTCTATGAGATATCTTTCCACTTGTTAAATTATAAACCTCTGATGTTGCAGTTTCCTATTCCGTTAAGATAGTTTATCGTTCATGCTTTCCTGGCTTATAGTAATTGTTTTCATAGCTCTTAGATGCTTTCATCGTTTCTCAACATGTTTATATCTGTTTAATGAGATTTAGAATGACTATTGTTCAATGCTATACATCGCTAAGAATTATATCATTCCATCAGTACTGTAGGACTTCTAGTTGTTGCTTGAAGCAAAGGAATGTTAGCTAGTTAGTTTTCAAAGAGAATCCCATTGCAAAATTAGATAATAAATTTTTGTTCAATTCATTGAAGTTGTTGTTCAATTCAGTAGGACTGCTGTTCAATTCATCAGTGTGCTATTAAATCATATGTTTCCCTCACTGGGATTATTTAGACAGAATAGTTAGCGGCATTTTATAATTCCATTTCTCTTTAAGTTGATTGAAATTCGAGAATTAGATAATCTTCTTCATGATAATATAGAGTAGCTGTTCTTGATATCACTTGCATATACTGTGCGTGCACTCTTGAAATAAGAAGACTTACCCTGGGTTGACAATTGAATGAGAAGCATAGAGATTACCTATAATAGTCACCTTAGTGAACCAAAATTTTTGGCACCGTTGCCAGGGAGAGTGTTTAAGAGTGATGTCCTTCATTTCTTTTTCTCTGTTGCTGCGAAGAATTGGGTATTAAAAACGAGAGGTAAGAACCTGCGTACCGACAAGAAAAATGCTTGATCTCTAACCCACTTCTCAGCAATTGTACAAAGGCTAGTAGAATAGGTGCTCTTGTTTTATGACTACAAAGAAAAGGATAGAAACAAATCAAAATCATCCGCAAAAGTCTACAAAACCAAAAGGACAGGTGATCCTTGGTAGAACAACATATATAGACGAAATCATTAAGAAAGCTGAATCTTAGGCATTCATAGGACCCATAACCATTCCTAATCAAAGTCATATTGTACTCCCTTAGGCGGCAGCCTCACCATCTGCAGCCCGCGTCGAGATTCACAGTGAAACAAAAGGGTTTGAGCAAAGCCTTCAGACTGCTGATCACATAAGTACTGACCCTTCGATAGAGGGAGGTTCTTGCAATTTAAAAGAAGGGGAAGGAGAAACTAGCGGTGCAATACAAGTAGAATCTCCAGAGCCTGAATCCCCTGAGAGAGTGGTCGAGACAGAGACACCTGGTATCCCAGATCGATGAAGTGTTGTAAAGCTTCCTCCGCATTCGCCACCCAATCTTGATAGGATTACTCCTCCAGAACAAGAGATCCTCGAAGATTACTGACGTATCTTTGATTAAATGGCAAATAATCAAAATCAAAATTAGAGGCAGACATCAACATTGGAGTATCCCATTGTTGACCATGCTGCTAACGCCCCTATGAAAGCCATTCCCTTAAAAAACATCCCCACCTTCCATGGGTTGACCTCGGAAGATCCTAATGCATTTATATTTGAATTCGATGTCTTATGTAGGGGGTATGAATACACCACTGACCCACATAAACTGAAATTATTCCCCTCTACTTTGAAGGGGACATCATTACGTTGGTTCATGGGACTCGGCGGAGGAACCATCAATAACTGGGACCAAATGAAGAACACTTTTCTAAATAAATATCAGGATTATTGTCGGACTTGAGAATTAAAAGATGAAATCTTCAATATGTCTGCAAAAGACAATGAGACATTATAGGAATACGTCGAAATATTTCAATATAATCTACAAAGGTCTCCATATACTGCATTATGATCCAAAGACATCTTAAAAGCAACAATGATTAAGGGAATGAAAGAGGAATGGGTTGAAACACTTAATATAATGGGGAAAGGGGACATCTACCAAGAAGAATATGATGAGATTATTTCGTTGTGTATTAGGTGCTCTCAGGGTAGTACACAAAATAAGCCAATTGGATGAGACTCAACGAAAAAATATTTTAAGCAGTTTGGTGGCAACGTAACCAGAGTAGAGTTTGGTAATCTTTTGGAAGATTTTAAAACTGACATTTTGGGTACTTTGACAACATAGCTTGATGCCCTAAAAGCCAAGAAGAAGCAAGCTATATTAGAACAGAACTTGGCTGTATTTTTACCACACTGTCAAAAGAAGCACAACCAAAGGGATTTCCCCTTAGACACGATTCAGACCTGTGCTATTTGCACTAAGGATCATGCCACATACCATTGCCCTTCACTTCCGGGACTGAAAGAAGTTTAAAAGAAAGCAGAAGAAGAAACAGAACCAGTCTACCTAATGAAACAACGTTGACAATGGCAAGCACAACCAAGTATGCCTCAAGACCTGCCTCCATTATTTTCTTCTCCGCAATTTAACCAACAAAACCCCACAGCAGCTTGGCAGAATCAACCACCTTTTTCTACTTGGCCATCTCAGTCGTTTCCTATACCACTGTGGCCAACACAACCTTCCTCAGGGAATAGTTGGCCAAGCTTTCCTTGTTCCCCTCCTTATTGGAAAAACACCCCATATCAAGCCCAATGGCCAACATCCCCTTCTCAAACCACAAATTGGCCTTAGAATTGGCAACGACCTCTGCGAATGACCAATGTACCAATGGGGACAGGGATTCAAAATCAACCTACACTACTAGCTCCATACTTAGTCCAACACAACCCTCAGCCTATCATACGTCCTCAATTACCGGCCCAAACCAATCCTAACGCCAACAACAGGCCGGTTCAGCTAATTCAGATTATAGAAAATCCAAACCCTGAAACTGAACATAAGCAATGTAATGAAATAAGGCTAAGATCAGGGCATATTATCTCACCACCAGAACAATTTGAATCTGGAACTCCAACATAGCCCAGAAAAACAAATATAACTGAAACAAAGGTAGAGCAAGAAAAGGAAATGGTTGACCAAGGGGAGCCTAAAAATATTAGGATTTCTCCATCTCCATTCCCTGAAAGGTTAACAATACCGAGACCAATGGTCTCTCCATATTTGATATCCTAGGGGAATTGAGAAACCTTTGCATCAAAATCCCTCTTCTTCAGGCCATACAAGACATTCCCATCTATGCCAAGACAATTAAATAATTGTGTGGAAAGAAGAAAGAAAAAAGAACAAAAGCTGTACCCACTGTTCATGTGGTGGGAGTTCTATTTGACTTATTGTTGGGTAAGGAAACCCCCATGAAATATAATGCCCAGGGAATCCCATAGTAACTGTGCAAATATCTGGCCACTCCTTTCCAAACACATTGGTTGACTTAGGGGCGACCATTAACATCTTAACTACAGGGACATGCGAGAATATAGGCATATCAGCTTTAGAACCCACAACTACACTGTTGGAACTTGTTGACAGGTTTTTTTATCAGTCCAGAAGGAATATTACAGGACATCCTGGTTTCTGTGGACGCTATAGGGTAAAATGCTTGGGTTGTTGGTTATCGAATATCCCTCTCAGGGATTTTCGGTGCCCGAGGCAGACAGTAAGATTAGTTGTATAGTTCACAAAGATGGCACATACATATTCATATTAACTTAAAACAACTTGATGGAATAAGATGGAAGATTACCTCTTTAATGATCTTGAAGTCTTTTGGAGAGTGTTGAACAGCGAAGCAGGGATCCTTCTTCACCAGCTCCAAATATCGACCCTGTAATCAGTCAAAGAACCCGTGTAATCTCTACCATAACATACATTTCCTATCAATTAAGTCAATATATAATAAACATTTAAACTATGCACATCTAAGCCATTCATCTCATGCTATATAAGTGATTAAATAACAATGAAAATATCAACGCATAGAATGGACAAAACAGATACAGTTCTATTGATTTATAAAAAGGAGGATTACAACCGTCGGTTGTACCAAGCCCTCCTCAGCCTTCCAATCTCTCTATCTCTCAAAGTGGTGATGTCTTGATCAACAAGTTCTCAATGAACCTCTTTGACCTTTGACCTTCACACTACAACAATGATCTCTACTTCACAAGTATTCAAAAACTTTGACAATCCTTCAACCTTGAACCAAGACCCTTCAACTCCATTTTATAGGAGATGGAGAGAGCAATCATTGCCCTTCTCTTTCCACCAGTTTTGAATAGAAAAAACCAAGATGTTTCCTCAACTTCCATGCTTTTTCCTTCCTTAAGAGTTCAATTTTTTATGGCAAGGCCCAATAAGAGATTAGTGCTTTACAGTTTCCTTTTTGTACTGACTCTCTTGTGAGAAAAAGCTGGAAATTCAAATCATTCCTCGCGTTTTTTTCTCGTTTCAAACTCAAAACATGGGTAACGCTGCCCTCTAGTGTAAACAGAGCATTTCCCTAGCCACTAACGCGGCCTATTCACCGATCATCTGCATTATAACACTCTTGTGTTGTTATAGTGAGGCGTTACCTTGGCAGAAATAGGTTTAGTTTAGGTCTTTGTATTCATTCCATATTTATCTTCTCCTCGGAGCTGATGAGGAGGTATTTTGACCTGTAACAGATTCCCCCTAAAGTGTGAGGTCAGAGACGGAGAAGATGGCCGAAATACTTTACAATGTGTGTAGTAGAGATAAAGAGATTGAAATACTGAGGAAAACCTGAAACAACAACATATGTCAGAAAATATAGTCTCTACCTTGATTCGGGCATTCCCATGCTCAGTAGCTTAAACAACATGATTTCTATAGAATAGAGATATGAAGAATCCGTCCACTGATAAGCACAATGTGGAAGTGTCTGTCATAACAGGATCAGGCTGAAGAAGCTGTCTCCATAAAAAATATCGCAACTTGGGGAAGGGAACACAACTTTAATGAAGGTAACCTTTTCCCCAAGGTCTTGACCACCGATTCACTTAAACTACATATTCCTCAACATGTGAATGAAGGAGCTATCGTCAAACATGTGAGAAATCATCTGATTACCAGTTGATAATGAAAACTGTTAACAAAAGTGAAGGTGGCCACCGATAATGATGATGGTCCCTAAGATGCACAGTACAATATAGCGAGTGTGAATAAAATGAGTTGAAGTCGAACACTCGTAGAATAATTCGACCAGGAGCCAATGATGAAGACTCCTGATCAGACATAAGACTACCTGCCACTGATGTCTGCAAGTATTCAGGTACTGATGGGTTTCTGGATCAACTTCCTAGATAAGATGTTTAAGTCGATAGGAAGAGATCTATTGAAAGGTAGGCACTGAGGCATCCTACATCAGTCAACACGAAACGGAAATCAACTGATTTTTTTTATGATTGAGATAATGAAGAGTAAATGGGGATGTCAGACGAAAAATAATTTCTGGCATAATGAGTTGTTTGGTTGATAACAGGAGTAGTAGATAGAAAGATCAGCTTGAAAAATAGAAGGCACTGTAACAGGGTACTAGGCAGCTGAGGCTTAATGAAAACCAAAGAGTGTGTTAGGATTTTACCGGTGTAGGCACACTGGGAGATGAAGGCTAATACTCATATATGGTAGGGTTCGGCTAACTGTGAAAGATTTTTCTGGGAAGTGCCATGTTCAAGATTTTTGCTGCCAAATCAACCTTTCTGAAATGTAACAGAGGTAGTATCCATTTTATCTAAATTTTTCCCTGTCTGATTAAGTTTAACGAGTCCAGACGAGTAAACTCAGTGAATTTTTCATATTTTAGAGAGTCTAAAAAATATCATAAAAGACAACTTCGTGCCCCGTCTGATTAGGTTTAACGAGTCCAAACGAGTAAACTCAGTGAATTTTTCATGTTTAGAGAGTCTGAAAAATGTTGTAAAAGACAACTCCATTGGGGTACCTTTGTCATGTCTTGATAACTGGGCACGACAAAGGGAGAATAGTAAGCCTGAAACAGTTCATTTTCCATGAGTTAGTCCATCGAAGCCGGAAAAGTGAGAAATCTATGTTCGATGTATGTCTACCTCATTTTTTATGAGTACAAGGAGACGGAGTAAACTCAGTACTCTTTGTGAAATTTTAACGAGTCCAACAAAGAAAAACTCGGTTACCTCTGTGAAATTTTAACAAGTCACGCGGAGAAAACTCGGTTACTTTTTCGGTTTAAAGAGCTTTGAAAAAAGATGAAAAGAATGGCTCCTTACTCTCTGTCGTGGTAGTTTAGCGAGCCCGACAAAGTCAACTCGGGGTTTTTTCAGTTTTATGAGCGAGAAAAAGGTCCCTAAAAAGAAAGCTCAGTGTTTATTCATATCAGTTTTAACGAGTCTGAAGAAGAGAACTCTAGGTTTTTCGGATTAACGAGCAAGAAAAAGACCATAAAAAGAATGCTCGATATCAACTTCGTATAAGTTTAATGAGTCCGAAGAAGGGAACTCAAGGTTTTTTGGATTAACGAACAAGAAAAATACCGTAAAAAATAATACTCGAAGCTTCTTCGTGTAAGTTTAACGAGCCCGAAGAAGAGGACTTGAGGTTTTTTGGATTAACGAGCAAGAAAATACCATAAAAAGAATGCTCGAAATTTCTTGATCTCTTTCTCGTCAATAAATGGATCTATGTCGAGAATTTTCTTGTAAGACCAAGCAAACACATCGCGGAATTCATTGAAAAGGGATGTGAAGCATGCAATTTCCTCAGGATTGCAATCGGCTCCAATCTGAATATTTTCCACGATACCCGTTTTGACTGAGATATCAATGAGCATTGTCTTAGAAAGATTACCCATGTTCCCTTCTGAATCGATAGTTTGAAAAATCGTGTAAGCGGACGGAACCATATCAGGTGTGTCAAAAGATGGGATTTTAGTTTTTATCACGTCTGAGTCGATCATCGAAGTGCGATGATGAAACTCTCCCCAAGGTCGTTCTTCTAGAGACGTGATATCTCAATAGCTTCGTCTGTAGGCAAGGCTTCATTGAGGAGATCCTTAGAGAGAACTATGATGGGTGGGAGGTTTGTACCTTTGGTCAAAAGCATAGCAGTGGAGGGTTAAGATGTAATTTGGATGGCTTGGTAGGCCAACTCGGGTTGTGAGAATGGCATCTGATCTACTTAGGAATTAATGTATGAAGGTGCCAGAAGGATCCATGGGTCGATAGAGCCATCCAAAGTGGTGGATATCATTGCAACCGTGTTTGGGATCTGTGGCGGCGAGAGAGGAAAACAACCCAGTAGGGAATATTCCTTCAGAGGACTGGTACCAATACTGACATAAGAGTCAGAAAAACCTCCTATTAGGGGTACAATGCTACTTGGTAACGTGGAATAATCAGGGGTGCAGAAGAATAATTGAACCACTGTGACTATTTTCCCATCCAATCGAAATAGGATGAGTTGGAAGATCGAAGAAACAATGGCAGTCATGGCATAAGACCAACTGCGAATGAGCAATAGATTATAGTCGAGATGGTGATCTACGACTTCAACGTCCACGGTTACCATTTTCCCATTCAGAGAGATGGGAAAGCTAGCAAGGTATCATTTTGGGAGGAACTTGTGGCCATCGAAATATTTGAGGGAATTTGATGACGGTGTTAAGGTAGGAAAACCTAAGGCGAGCCAGCAAGCTTGTGACATAACGCAGGTCGAAGCACCTTCATCTATGACAATGCGATGGATTGGTCACCCTTTCGACACAACCTGCACCTAGAATGAAAGTTGGTGTCAGAGGCGAGGTTTAGGTTTTTCCATATCAAAGATAGCTAGCATGGAATACTGGGGGTCTATTCCACCAATGGCCGAAAGCAAGGCTTTCCTTTGTGCTAGACAAGTTTGCAATACTTCGAGAGCAGACATAGCTGACGGTGCCTGCGCCAAATCTTCTACAATATTGTAATTTTGGGTTGCACATGTAGAGGTGTTATGAGCCGTGCTTTGAAGTGTCCCTTTGGGGGGATGAATCACGGGGTCAGTAGTAGGTCGTTCGATATGCAAATCATTGGGCGGCGGTGGATTTGAACTAGTACCAGGTTCTTGAGCATCTATGGTAGGATTTCCATAAAGCTTGGCTCGTGTTTGAAGTTCAACACTCTCAATGCCATAAATGGCTGATGGTCCTTCGCCGGAAGGATGTGAACCACCATTGCCCTGTTGCTGGGGTTGTGGCAGGTTGTCAACCATGTGTTGATGTTGTTGCTGTTGATTAGGGAAAGGATTATGAAGAACGGTAGTTGTTCACCCAGAATCCTTGTTTGCGATAAAATCAGTGCATTCCTGTAGCCGAGGACATTTGTATGTCAATTGGTCCTCCGTATAGATCTTGCAAGGAAATCTCTTGGGTTTATCCTTCCCTTTGTCATTTTTGGCAGCATTTTTTTTATTAAGGTTATTCTGATTGTCTGACTGCTCTTCCGAAGAAGATGTCTTTTTCTTGTTCTTCTTATTTTTCCCACTAGGTTTTTGTGAAGTTTGCATAGAACTTACCTCAGCAGTAGAAAGAGTAGTCATTTGGTGAGGGGCGGTGGCAGCCGAAGATGCCTGGGAGGCTTGCCCCCGAGACTGTTTTGTGGCTACACCAGAGATTATGCCAACGAGACCGTCGGCATGAACTCCAGTTTTCTGAGTAGCTGGAGGATTTGGGTTACCAGGGGCATTGGGGAGAAAATCATATAGCGTGCCAGATTGTGAATAGATTAAATCCAAATGTTGGGCACGATGAATGCATTGGTCTTCTATAACCCCACCGGAAAGGCCAATGTCTTTAGAGACGTGGGGTAAGAGAGACTTACAAAACCAATTAGCTAAGAGATGATCTGGGACTGGCGCTTTGACTAGCCTCCTCCTACATCTCCAATCATGAATGTGATCGGAGATGTGGGTGGCGGTGTCTTAGCACAGTGAGGTTAACAGTTCCATTCCGGTTTCAAATCTGATTGGTAATTTGAATTTCTTTAGAAAATCCATCGCTAAAGTGCCAAAAGTGTTGATGGCGGTGCGTGGCAATTCAATATACCACTTGGCAGAATTGCCTGTAAGGGTGCAGGGAAATAGTCGAAGCCGGACACTATCATCCACCATGGAATTGGATATAGACCATAGATGAAAGGTAGTGATGTGTGCGGCTGGGTCATCCCCTTGTTTCCCATCGAACTTTGGTATGTGAGAAGGAATCTTGTGCAGTACTGGAGGCTAGAGCGGGTTATGATTGATGGGATCATTAGTCAGTTTATGGATGTCAGGGATGTCCAGAGATGCCAAAAATGGAAATTGTGGATTTTCCCCTGAATCTAACCAAGGAAGTATGGGCTGATTATTTAGACCATAGGGTCCACCCATCAATGTGTTACCATGAGGATAAGTAGGACTTTGATAAAAAATTCCCATAGGTGGAGGGGTAGGGACATATGGTTGTTGTCCATAGGGCATATTGTATTGTGGGGCGAACAGTTGGTTGTCCCTAGTATAAAAGTGCCCTCCCATTCCAGAAGGAGGTTGGGGTGGGTTAGTCCATATGGATTCAATAGAGTTTCCCAGAGGCATGCTACTACTTGCATAGTTCGACAATGACATAGACCCTACACCTATATTTGAACTAATTAAGGGAATAGTATTAACAATAGGTTGTCCTGTTTGTCTTAAGGATTGTAGGGGAAGTGAAATGTTCCCTGCTACCTGTGTGCTGGTGACACTGCCCCCTGGTATAGTGGCCAAGGGTTTTGAACTCAGCAAAGGGTTCCAACTGAAAGGGTTGATAAAAGGAACCAAAGTAGTCACACTCATGGGAGGAGCAACCATGGGTCCCAGCGTGGTCATGGTAGGAGTAGATCTCGAAGGATTCGGCAAGCTACTGACAGTTGTGATGACCGTAGGGTTGGGATTAGGTATATGTTGACTACTAGGGTTACCAAGTGATGGCATAGAACTGACAACCGGCGGGGAGGATGGTGGTGAACCTGGGAGGGTTTCCATTGGCATTGACCCTGTGGATGCCGATTGTGAATTGGATGTTTGTGCGGCCGAAGACATGTCTTAGCATGGTGGAATCTGAACTATCACAGGCCCCAAAGGATTAGTGAGTGGAGGATTGTAATGAGGTACAACCCCTTCCATGAAAGGCTCCTCCGGAAATTCCGTATGATATGAGGCTATGTGAAAATCATGGTTTGTCAATGGAGACTGCTCTTCCGCAGAAGGCACGGGTTCACCAAGGTTCAATTCTTCCTCAAGAGTCAGAGGAGGTAGACCTTGCTGTCGACGAGACAGATGGCATGGGTCGGATGACGCCATGGTGACCTGTTTAGTTTTAACAAATTTTAATAAATTGTGATGTATTATAAAGTCTCAATGACAGTAACCACACACCTAAAAAATAAAAAAGGACTCTCTAAAATCAATCAGCAAGCAGCCAGAATAGGGTGCCCTGTCTGAGTACTATCATTTGCTACTGATGAAATCTAGTATCACAATAGTATACAAATAGGGTTGGTCGAAAGTACAGTTACAGTCACTCTAGAGCTTCGCCTGAACCTCAAACGATAGGTGTAATCACTCTCATGAAGACGAGTACCCTCCTAAAGACCAAAGACAGAGTGGGTCCGTCTGTTTCAGGTACCAGGACAGCCCTTCCCAGTCACCTTTTGTGAGTCCCTAAAAATTATGGCCACTAAAGATACCTCAAATCACAGACATCATCAGGGGGGTCGACGGTCAAGGACAACATGCTATATGGGCAGAATACCTAGATCCTCGATCTAGTTTCGACATCCCCGAAGGGAACCCCAATATATAACACACCCACCGGATGCAGTCGAAGGCGGGCTACCTTCTTGTGCACCCAAGTGTTGTCTCGCGCTGAGCTCCGATAAAGGAACGGTCCCGATAATATGAGTGCAGTAGGATTTCGCTCGTTAATGACTCTAGTTTCAAGTTTTGAGATCTTGGGTGATTTTCTCACTTTTCCTAACCCAAGATCCTAGCCTGAACTACTATTGGTGTGAGCTCAAAAAGAGTAATGTGATTGATTTTATTATCGCTTGATTCTTAGTGTACTTGATTATTAGTCTCGCGGAGGGGGAGTGGACGTATGAAATTTAATGAGACTCTGACTCAAGAAATCATGCAAAATATGCTCTAAATATTCAATTTGATGAAGAGTATTTCTACAAGGAGAGGTTTCTTTTAAACATCCATGCACTAACATTCAAATAGCACAGTTCAAATTTTAAAGATTCAGACTTCTATCTACCTCTTCTTAACAGTCTATGAACTGAAATTTTCAGAATTAACTCAGCTAGATGCAGAAAAACTAAAAAAAAAATTCTTCTCTAAAAATTAAATGCTTTTGACACTAACTTTTCAAACAAGAGCAAATAAATAGAAATTCCAGTTTAGTAAATAATCATAGGGATTCAGTCAAGGAGAGATACTGATGGCCAAAAAACTCTGCAACCAAAACACAATCACAACAGTGAACAACAAATTTTGGCTAAGTAACGCACTATCTCTAAGTAAAGACAGCGTTAATCCAGAGACTAATGCACTATATTTAAGCAGAGGCAGCGTTATCGTGCACTGGAAAACCCACAGAGGTAGCGCTAGCCAGGGTAAAGTTCTTCAAATGGTCAAACAGAAACAGGATCAAACTTTGCGAGCTTTTGAAATGTCTATTGGGCATAAATACTGGTCGGAAGGGTATGTGAACAGAGGAAAGAAGAAAGGAAGAAAGAAATAGTCCAAAAACTATAGGGAAACTCCCCACTGGAGTCGCAAATTCTTCTATAGGGTAAAATGCTTGGGTTTTTATTTATCAAATATCCCTCTCAGGGCTTTCCGGTGCCCGAGGTAAACAGTAAGATTAGTTGTATAGTTCACAAAGATGAAACATACATATTCATATTAACTTAAAACAACTTGATGGAGTAAGATAGAAGATTACCTCTCTGATGATCTTGAAGTCTTTTGGAGAGCACTGAATAGCAAAGCAGGGATCCTTCTTCACCAGCTCCAACTCTCGACTCTGCAATCAGTCAAAGCACCTGTGTAATCTCTACCATAACATACATCATTTAAGTCAATATATAATAAAAATTTAAAATATGCACATCTAAGCCATTCATCTCATGCTATATAAGTGATTAAATAATAATGACAATATCAACGCATAGAATGGACAAAATAGATATAGTTCTATTGATTTATAAAAAGGAGGATTACAACCGTCGGTTGTACCAAGCCCTCCTCAGCCTTCCAATCTCTCTAGCTCTCAAAGTGGTGATGTCTTGATCAACAAGTTCTCAATGAACCTCTTTGACCTTTGACCTTCACACCACAACAATGATCTCTACATCACAAGTATTCAAAAACTTTGACAATCCTTCGACCTTGAACCAAGACCCTTCAACTCCATTTTATAGGAGATGGAGAGAGCAATCATTTCCCTTCTCTTTCCACCAATTCTAAATAGAAAAAACCAAGATGTTTACTCAACTTCCATGTTTTTTCCTTCCTTGAGAGTTCAGTTGTTTATGGCAAGGCCCAATAAAAGATTAGTGCTTTGCAGTTTCCTTTTTGTACTGACTCTCTTGTGAGAAAAAGCTAGAAATTCAAATCATTCTCCGTGGGTTTTTCCCGTTCCAAACTCCAAACATAGGTAACGATGCCCTCTAGTGTAAATAGAGCATTTCCCTAGACACTAACATGGCCTATTCACTGATCAGCTACGTTATAACTCTCCTGTGTTGTTATAGTGAGGTGTTACCTTGGCAGAAATAGGTTTAGTTTAGGTCTTTGTATTCCTTCCATATTTATCTTCTCCTCTGAGCTGATGAGGAGGTATTTTGACCTGTAACATGGACTCATGGGAGTATCTAGCTATTTTTTTAGTTATTAACCCAAATAATTGGATGGATGGACACCCATTGATTCTTGGGCGACCTTGGTTGGCAACAGTCGATGCTTACATAGGCTACCGAACAGGCAGCATGACCATTTCTAGGGGAGATTTCATAAAGAAAATTATCATTTACCTACCTGCCAAACCAAGTTTACCCACGGTAAAAATTCACAAGCATCTGCATACATATTGGGAGCAAAACATTCGTCCACCCCTGACATTTGTTGAAGCTCTTGAATTTAAGGATCAAACTGAAGACGATGTAATTAATAACTTTATGAATCAACCATCTATGTCTGGAAATTGAAAATGCCAAATGTTAAAAATAGTTCTTGAAGATGAAACTCAATATAATCCCTTGGCAGACCTTGATGATCAACATATACCCGCAACCGTTGTACGCAACAGCATACCCATTGAGATTGAGCTAGGGAAAATTTTGAATATCAATGGAAATATGGATAGTAACCAAAGGCAGAGGCTCATAAAGGTTTTACAAAAGTATTAGGGAGCATTTTCTTGGGACTACCCAGACATGAAGGCCATAGACCCTCAGCTATGCACCCATCACATCTATACTGACAAGGAGGCTCGGCCAATTCAGCAACCTCGACGAAGGTTAAACCCACATCTAAAATATATTGTAAAAGAGGAGCTGCAAAAATTGCTGGATGTAAATTTCATTTATCCTATTTCAAACAAAAAATGGTTCTCCCCTCTGGTATTCGTTCCTAAAAATAACGTGAAATGGAGAATCTGTGTGGATTACAGAGAACTGAATAAAGCAACACAAAAGGACTACTTCCCCCTCCCTTTTATCAATCAGGTCCTCGATACATTGGCAGGGAAGTAGTTATTTTCCTTTCTTGATGGATTCAATGGTTACAATCAAATCCAAATAGCCCTCGAAGACCAGGATAAAGAAAGCTTTACCTACCCATGGGGTACATTTTCCTACAGGGTACTACCATTCAAACTATGCAATGCCCCAGCAACCTTCCAAAGAGATATACTCAACATTTTTTCTGATTTAATAAATGAGGGGCTTGAAATTTACATGAAAGACTTCACCCCATATGGTGATGACTTTGATCAAGCATTAGAAATGCTAGAATAGGTATTGGAACAATGTATTTCTACCAGGTTATGTTTAAGAAATGAAAAGTTCCGCATGATGATGACCGAGGGAGTAATCCTCAGACATTACATCTCTGCAGCTGGAATATAGGTAGACCCGACAAAAATAGAGGTAATCCTTTTATCAGCCACACCTTGTACGCATAAAAAGTTACGTGATTTTTCGGGATATGCAGTGTATTATTGCAGGTTTATAAAGAATTTCTCAGAAATTGTTGTACCTTTGTATGCATTGACTGGAAACGTTGAATTCCATTGGTCTGATAAATGTGACACTACTTTTGCAGATTTAAAGAAACTGGTCTAGAAGACAACAATCTTATGTGATCCTAACTGAGAGCTACCTTTTCACATATCTTTAGATGCATCCGACACAATGATAGGGGAAATTCTTGGTCAAGAAGAAGACAAAAAGACCTATGCTATTTATTATATCAGCAAAAATCTCACTCCTGTTGAATTAAACTACATAGTGACCGAAAAGGAATTCTTGGCTATTATTTATGCTATTAATAAATTTAGAAATTATACAATTGGCTATCAAGTACTCCTATATATTGATCACTCTTCCATTAAATATTTAGCCAATAAACCAATCACAAATGGAAGAATAACTCATTGGTTGTTGCTTTTGCAGGAATTCAACATAACCATCAAGGACTGCATAGGAAAAGAGAACGGGGCTGCAGAATTACTATCTAGGGTTCCAAAGATAGATGACACACTAGCAGTCGATGATCAGTTTCCTAACGAATATCTGTTTTTTGTAGCAGTGAAAACGCCATGGTACACAGACGTAGCAAACTACTTGGTAGTAGGAAAGCTGCCCAGGCATTTAACATCAAGGGAATGGAAACTGATTGTACAACGTAGTGCTAGGTTCTCCAGGATCGGTGGATACCTCTTCCACATAGGGGCTGACATGCATATACGCAGATGCATCCGGGAAGACGCGATTTATGATATCCTATGGACCTGTCACAATGAACCTTGTGGTGGCCATTTCACAGATCACAGAATGGGGCACAAAGTATTACAATTGGGTTATTATTGGCTTATGATTTTCAAAGATGCAAAAAAATATGTCCAAGCCTGTGATAGTTGCCAAAGAATGGGCCATCTAGGCCAAGCTGACGAAATTCCACTACAACCATAATTGGTAGTAGAACCGTTCGAACGTTGAGCACTAGACTTCATTGGACCATTCAACTCGCCATCAAACTAGAAAATCTACATACTAGTTGCCACAAATTACGTAACAAAGTGGGTAGAGATAGTGGCCTTATCAAGAGCCACAAAAGAATATGTGATTAACTTTCTTTTTGAGCTATTTGTGCAATATGGCTTACTATGAGAAGTGATAACTGATGGAGGGGCATAGTTTGTGGGTAATAAAATTATGGCCAGTCTAAATAATCACCATATCATCCACAATGTCACATATCCTTACCACCCGTAGGAGAACAAGCAGGTTGAAAGCACTAACAAAGTCCTTGAGGCAATTCTTACTAAAAAAGTATCAACACATCGCCAAGACTGGGCCACTAGACTACCAGAGGCCCTATGGGCTTATCGCACAACATGGTGAAACACCACTGGATATTCTCTGTATCATCTAGTATTTGGAAGAGAGCATATTTTCCCTATTGAATTCGAAGTCAAGACTCTAAGGACAGCCTAGGAAGTAGGGTTGGACTTGATGGAGACCCATATTAAAAGATTACAACAAATAAATGAACTAGATGAAATGTGGCTACTGGCTCTGCAACGCATAGCAATCATACAACAATAGCGAGCTAAGTGGCATGAAAACCTCATAAAAAAGAAGACATTCCAGAAAGGAGATTGGGCACCTCTCTATGACTCCAGATTCCAAGATTTTCCAGGAAAATTGCAAACAAGGTGGCTCGGTCCATACGAGATTCAAGAAGTACACAACAACGGTACCCTCACCTTGACCACCATAGACGAGTCTGGTTCTACATTTTGATTCAACGAACATAGAGTGTGCCTCTATCACAAACCTCTCACAAAGGATTCTTTCTGCCAACAGATACGAAACGATCCTACCATCCAAGTTGTGGCAGAAGGGGGTGATAACCCCATAACCTCAAGTACATGAGAGTTTTCTACCTTCATTTGTAAATACTGTATATAATATCTTTGCAATTCCTAGTTTCTTACTTTGTTGTACATGCTTCATACTCACAATTGTACCCTCCTTTTTTTTTTCATCATCCGGCTTTTTTTTGCTGTTCAAATACTTTGAACGGCTGTTGTTCAATCCAATTGAACAACTGTTGTTCAATTGGACTCAACAACCATGTTTTTTTGTCTTTATTTTGTTTGATGTTGAAATTCTTTGAACGACTGCTGTTCAATCCAATTGAGAAGCTAATGTTCAATCAGACTAAACAACCATGTTTTTTCAAATTATTTGAACGACTGTTATTCACTCCAATTGAACAGTCGTTGTTCAATCGGACTGAACAACCATGTTTTTGCATCTTTATTTTCTTTGTTGTTCAAATTATTTGAACATCTTTTGTTCAATCCAATTGAACAACTATTGTTCAATCAAACTGAACAACTGTTTTTTTGCGTTTTTATTTCTTTGCTGTTCAAATTATTTGAACGGTTGTTATTCAATCTAATTGAACATATGTTGTTCAATCGGACTAAACAGTCGTGTTTTTGCGTGTTTATTTCTTTGTTGTTCAGATTTTTGAATGGCTGATGTTCAACCCAATTGAACAGCCGCTGTTCAAATTGGATTGAACAACCATGTTTTCACGTTTTTTTCTTTTATTGTTCAAATCCTTGAATGCCTGCCTAATTGAAAATATGTTGTTCAAATGGATTGAACAGCTGATTTTTTTCTCTCTTTAAAGAAACATGATCCTTCTTTGTTTTGTCGATAATCTCTCCTCATTCCATAAAAGACATCTTTGAGTAAGAATTAGCACTTGAAGAAGAAGAAAGCAGTAAAATCACTAATATGATTATCCTTTGACACTATAATGGAAATCTCTATCTCGGAAGCTGACATGGTACATCTATGCAATGAAGGGCTAAGTTTTTCCCTGCTCAAGTATGTTATCACACAATACATAGTCCTATAATAATATATCTTTCTACACTCTCGAGTAGTATTTCCCTTTGACATAAAGAAATAGGAATAAGGGGTATTAATTGTATTGGCATTCTTTTTACTTCTCACATCATCCCTAACACTTAAGGAGTTAATGAGCCTTCCTTCATGTATAAAGAATCACTATTATGTCTACATGCAAATTTTTTTTTTAAAGAGGATAGGGGTTCTCATCACGAGCTAGCCTACCATGATCATAAGGGTTTAGCAAGTGACATGCCCACAATGACCACCACACTAGGGTAATGACCTTCTCAACTGCTTGAAGGACAGAAAGTCTCAGCACGAGCTGGCTTGATCACTCTATTATAATCCCAGTGAATCGCACTGTGACTCTCTGGCCATCATACGAGCACAACGGTCTCTTCATAAAGAAAAATGCCTACTTTTCAAAAAGAATTACTATGTTTATATGCAATTTTTTAAGAGATGATAGGGGGTCTCATCACGAGCCAACCTACCATGCTCATAAGAGTTTAGCAGGTGACATGGCCACAATGGCCATCACACCAGCGTAATGAACTTCTCAACTTCTTGAAGGAAAAGAGGTCTCATCACGATCCGGTCTGATCACTCTGCTACAAATCTAGTGAGTGGCACTATCACTATCTGGCCACCACACCAGCACAGTGATCTCTCCAAAAAATTGGCAAAATAACTATTTTTACATAAAGGATTCTGGCTCATTTTTCGGGTTAAAATAGAAACCTTATCGAGGCTATGAATGCCTGCTGGCAGCAGTGGCTCTGCTTATGGTATGATAGTATGTTTCAACGATAGCCAATTACTCTTAAATATACCTTATCTCCTATTTTATTCCATTCTTAGCATAAAACCACTACTCGAGTTAGCGATAATATTATTTTACTGCATAAGTAACTATAAACGAGCTATGCTTACATGTTTGAACTTTGGGATGATGGCACAATCATTATCTATCACAGTCATGCTTCCGTCACACCTTACCATTAAAGAAGGACATCCTATCATAATAATTGCTATATTGCTTTCTTCCCCTATCCGATCACTTCCACATGAGATACACTTATGATAAATTCCAATTCTGACCTTTTACACTGCATGTGCTCATTATTACTCAATCACTCCTCTTCCCTTGAGCTCCAAGGAAACGGACACTATTCTCACATACAGACTATGATTACTGAACCCTGACATTTCCCCCGTATGCGTTCATGATTGATCAAATCTCTCTTGTACTTGAGGACGTGGATGCCCTTACTTCGATAGGGGGGGTGTAATTATCCATAAATATCAAGCATGCGAATTTCCTGCACAAATTCCATTGGATATGCTGATAAGACCAAAAGATCATTGCAATTAAGATATGAAATTACCTACACTTACGACAAAAGGCTACAATTTTTTTTTTTTTTACAATGTTCATTTTAACCAACAGGGTCGAAAGAGGACACAGAAATAAGGAGAAATTAGCTCAAGAAAATGCATCATCCATGGGAGGAAAATCTCTCTGGAATGAACCTATGAACTTCCCAATCTAAGACGCAGCTCACACCATCCTCCACCAAGCTAGCTGGCTGCCATACTTAGACAAATTGCAAGGATTTGATACAGAGATAGCAATTGAATTCCTGAAGAACCTACAGGAGGGACAGACCAGGCTCAGGGGAAGGATTATATTGGTCATAGAAGATATTATTGCTGAAGTCTTCGGAATACTAGTAGAGGAAGGGAGATGGACCGAAAAACACCTTCTCTTATGAGAGACAATCACATCATACCAGGATCTAGAACAACCATTGGAGTGAAAAAGAAAAGGGATATTCCTACCTCTCTACATCAATAGTGGCAAGAATTGGCAGCATTCATCCAGAGATTCATCACATTTGATGGACGCCAAGATGTGGTAAAACCTTGTCAACTCAAATTATTAGTTGTTCTTAAACAAAACCTAGGTCAAGCCCAACCAAGCCAACAAATGGTTCCATTGCCAGGAATGGTGTCTATTTTAGGGACATGTGAATGTGGCATCCATCAAAGAAGGAAATAAAAGATTGGTTAAATCAGAAAGATAGAGAATTCACAGCTCAGGAAAACATAAATCCATGATTGACAACTGAAGCCAAGTTGCAAAGGTATCTTTTCACAGAACAACACGAGAATCTCTTCACGTCATTTTCTAATGAACTATATGAGTGGGTTTCAAGGTTGACTATGAACAAGACTTATTTTAAAAATGACTAGCCTAATGCGTGGAGCCCTGAATTGATACACGACTCAAGGGTATCAACAGTAGCATCTCAAGGGTTTTTGATTTTTGGATTGACAATATCTTGGGAGGATTTATCACAGAATTTACCATAGACACAACTATATATTACAAAGAAACTAAATGAATATTCTTCAAGGGACCACAAGATAAGTACCTAAATTATTTGTATTTTTGGATTAAAATGATTTTATTTGAAAAGGGCATGCTACGATTGCATTCAAATTAATGTTTGGACGAAAAGGGAAAAAGTGTGAACCACGAATTGGGTCTGCGCGAAGTGGAAAGTGATATAGAGTTGATCATGGATAAAAGAAATTTATTGAGACTAGTTATATTCCTTTTTAGGTGAATATTAGAATGAAGAAGAAATAATTAACTTCGCAACCCGCGATATTCCCAACCTAAACCTGAAGGTGTGTCGAAGTTAGAAGTTGAGAATAATCAACGCATATTTGGGATTCCTCATCCCTCTACTCGCCTTACCCCTCATCCCCATCCCCCTAGTTCCCCTACACCCTATCATCCTCCCCATAATTCCCCTACCCCTCCCCCTAACCCCCCAGTAGAAACATGGCCGATGATATTAAGTTAATTTTTTTTAGAGGACTCGGATCAGAGGATGCCGAGCAGTTTTGGTTTATAGACGATGCAGTATGGAAATCTAGATAGGTTATTGACGAAGATGTAAAGAAGGTGCATCTCATCATGACACTGTGAGAAAGAGCACTAACATTGTACATGAAGTATTCTTCGAATAATCAGGATGCTTCATTTGATGATATTAAGAAAGAATTAGTGTTAGAATTCAAGAAGCCGAATTGTGAGTCACAATGCATTACTGAGCTAAAGGAAATCAAATGGACGAATAATGAATCTGTTTGGGAGTTGGATCAAATATTCAAGGTGTTAGTTGGAAAATTTAGATTTAACATACCCCTAGAGCAACATAAGGAATGGTTTATAGTTGTGTTGCTACCTCATATCAGGTTATCCTTGACACACTAGAAAATAGAAACTCAAGTCGAAGCTCTCGAAATTGCAATAAAGTTCAAAGCTTCACTGGTGGGAGATTGTTATAGCATCACTTTCCACCTCTATATACTTGATGCTATGATTTATACCCTTGGGCATCCCTTTCCCTTCAGACAAGGTAATTTACCTAGAAAAAACATTATTTTGAATTCCATATGTGACTTTTCCCTCTAGAAAGCGTGTGCACACACGGGTCTAGTTATACCCAACCCACATATATAATTTGAAATATGAAAAATTATAAAATTCCCCTATTTTATGGGCAGGGTTTATAGGTTACACCAAAATCCTACCTACAGAAGCCCGTGGCCTAATTGTATCTGAGCTGAAAAAATTATTTCAAGGTGGTATAAATACACCTCATGGGAAGGCCTTAAGGGGGGAGAGAGATAGGTATTGATATTATAGCCATTTAGTCCCTGATCAAGTTTGATTTATCCATGTGCATCCTTCACTACCAGAGTCTTGAAACCATTGTTTCCCTCACAAAGATGTTCATTCCTATGATATCACATCCATGTGTATGCTTTTGGAAGGATATTGTTGAGGCTTGGGCTGGACAGATCTAGAGGATGGTTTCACTAGGCCTTGTGGCTAAATCAGGTGGTATTCCTCCACACTTCTTTGCATTTATTAATAAAGAAGCTTTGTCCCATTCTTGATGTTCATGATTTTAATACTTTATACATGTTATGATCCTATTATGAATGATTTCATGTTATTATCCTTATGAGATTATATGATCTAATGTTAACATATTTAACATGCTTTCAATTATTACTACTATATGTGCTTTTCTTGAGTGAGTTGCAAGTTATGGAGCACTAGGAGAAGCAAAAGGTTTGAACCCTACGGTATCGCCTTCAAACGTAGGACCTACAGGTACCACCCCTTCTTCCCACTTTATTAGTTTGAGCATTAGGACTGTAAATTTGTAGGCTTCTTGTTTTTGTACGCTTCTTGCTTTTTTGGGGTTCCCAACCCAAACCCTAGGGTACTTCATCCCGTAACTGAATTGGCGACTCCACTAGGATTACGTTTGTGTAATTCCTAGTTTGGGTTGTTTCACTATGGATCTGGGTTTTCTTTTTGGTTTGATCACTTTTCCAACTTGTTTGATTCATTATCAATCTAGGAAAAAGTTATGATATTTCAGACCAGGCTTGGATTTTTTATTTTTTCTTTAAAACCATTTTTATATGTGCTTTCCAGTTTACACAGTCACATATACTGTAATATTCCAAAAATCTGGCCTTCAGCTAAATGGAATATTATATTTTGTTTAATCACTAGGTAGGTGAAAAAGTGCGTAGGGAGGCCGATAAATCTCCTTAGAAGGAATAATAACACTCCTAATGTGAAAGGAGGAAGAATACACAGTTGGATTAAGCACCTTTAGGTGTGAATTGGAGGGGATACATGTTGAATAGGTCAACTTTGATCAAGTCAACAACGTTGTCATGAAGGAGTGGCATTTATGATAAGACAACGCAGTTTTAGTGGAGGACAACTTGCATGATCTTGGTGGCATTTGTGGATGGGACCCAATGTGAGAAGGCTCACACACTATATATGGAGGGGATGGAAGCCATTGTTATTCATGTTTGAGATTATTATTTGATATTGGTCTGTTTAGACTTTGCATCCTTTAACTATTTAGCGGGGTTTGTTGTGCTATTTAGCAAAAGGGTGTTCGCGATCGGGAATACCTACCTCATCCTCAAGGAAGGGGAGGTTCATTGGGCTGAATTTCCTCATTCTGGAATTCTGGCCAAGCTACCTCCTTCAGCTACAACATAGTTTTTGTTTTAGCTGGGTTGTGTTGCAGGGTGCAGCAAAGGAGGATCACATAGAGAAAATTATGGGTTTTTTTTCAGTGGAGAGGTAGCCTATCCATTGGAGGATCAAAAAGTAGAGCTCCTGGGCATATTTATATATTTCTGGCATCAGGCCAACCATATAACATCCCTCACAGTGTAGTTTTAGTCCTGATCTGCCTTATTTTTAGTGGCAGTTGCTGGGAGGGTTCACTGAACTCATCAGGAGGGTCTATTTCTAAATAGAGGGATCATCCTTCTATTGAGAAATACCATTGGAGGAGGAAATTATCATTTCATGTCTGTCATAGCCTCATTCTATTCAGTCCCAGTTTGCAATGACATATCAACCCTAGAGTTATTTTTCACATTGTATATTTTTGTTGGTATTTCTAGCAATCATTTATGGGTTGGCTACAAATCATGTATTAGAGCCCATATCTTCGTTTCTAGGCATTTCTTTGTATCCATCTTCCTTTCTGTGCATTTCTTTGTATCCATCAGCCATATTCCATTTATGTATGTTTACAGTAGTAGCTACATTGATATAGACAACACTGTCACTGCTTTCCGACATTCTATACAGTAGCAACAACTCATGTGCTTATTTCTATGATCATGGAAGACTTGTTCTTATTGCTTGACTAGCTTGACCCTCAAGATATTTTTGTATATTTTTGATGATATGTGAATAAAATGATGTTGTATATTGATCCCTCTTATGATATATTCATAGTTGTGTTAAAAATTATTATGTCTTGTATTTCTGCTATTTCCATTTTGGAATATTACAGTCGTATCAAAGCATAATCTTGGCTCAGCTTGTGCATTCAAGACATTATGCCATTAGGAGGAGAAGCTTATCACAGATCAGAGAATTTGTACAGAAGAAAAAAAGGCATGAATCCATTATTTGGAGAAATGAAGGAAGAGAGGCTCTCCCAACTTCTTTTTCAAACTGTGAAAATATCAAAAAAGAAATCAAGGAGATGAAAAGGGAGAGGTGTAGACAATTTCCAAGAGGGTTTCAAAGTGAATCAAGCCCTAAATATTTACATGATGGGTCTAAGAATTCAACCACACATGTTGATCCACAATGCAGTTTATTTCCCACATTCACTGCAAGAGAAATGGAGGAAGAAGATGCACCAATGGAGGAGACCTTGAGTGCCTATCTTTAGGAGTATGAGTCTCAATGTTGGAGATTCAAAGAGCACTTGGACTTCCAAGGGTTTTTCCAAATCAAGGAAGATAGAAGATCCAAAAACCATGATAGAAGCAAGAGAGGTAGAATATTTCTTCTTAACTTTGATGGATCATCAAAGTGCACAGCCAAGGCTTGGGTGAAAGAGCTAGATTCCTATTTTCAGCTACACCAAGTTTTAGAAAAGGAGGCCATTAGAGTAGAAATGCTGCACCTTAAAGGTATGGCCCATGATTTTTGGTTTTATAGTTCTACTTCATTTCATCATGCAAATGTAAATACTTATGCAGAGTTCAATAGGAAGTTAGTGAGAAGATTTGATATTAAACATTGTGAAACATCTTTTGTTGAACCCAAAAATTTGAAACCTTTGCATGAGTTGGAGGGATATATTTTACCAATTCCACTCCATATTTCTCTTAAATGGGACAAAAACATGCATAACACCTTGCTAAGGGCAAGATCCCCACTTCTTGAAGAACCCTCTTCTATAGATGAAGACATGGAGATTCATCCTTCAAGGGAAGAACAAGATCTAGGGTCTCTCATTGATGATGAGGCATTTTCAAATATTGATGAAGGGGATGAGAAAATAAGAGCTAACAGTGATGTACCATCAGGAGAAGGTCCATCACCACATGAAGGTGGAAAGGGAGCCATTACTTCCATTAGAGCAGCCCTTTTGTCTTTGCAAAGAGTTCCAAATGATCTAACTTGTGGGAAGCAAAGCACAATCCTGGAGCAGCATGTATCAGTTTTTGTGGATTGTGAGACTTGGCAGATGGAAGGAGAAGGAGAAAATAAGGATCAGCATCAAGGGATGATGAGAATTAACCCTTATCTATTTGAAGAGGTTTCTACACAGAAGAAGGAGACTGTATTGCACAATGAAAGGAGGGAAAAATCAATCCACTCATATATACAGTTTGATTTAGATCTTGATGTCTCACTACATGGGGGCATTCCACCTGGGAGGCCACCAGATCTAGAGTTGGTAAGAGACATCTTACCACTTGGTTCACCACTCTTATATTCTGAAAGGGTGAATACCTTGGAGGGGTCTAGTACAGTGTAGAGAGTCTGGGATAACTCAAGGAGGATGGATACACTCTCCCATTTTTAGCATTATCCACTCTCACTACATATTCTGCACTGAAAGAAGTTGCTGTAGTGATGGAGGATGGCACCACCATGGTGCAAGGAGACCACTCCATGGATTTGGAGAAACATTGGGTACTTCAATTGAGGAAGGAATGCTCCATATATTGAAGTAGATGGAGGCACTCATGCTTACATTGGCCAATATCAGGAGGTTCTTTTTGGATGGTAGCTTCTCATGGGAGGCCAAATTCCAAAGGTCACCACTTCTACTTGAGCATGAGTAGTTGCATGATGGACATGGTAGCACTTTTGATGATGAATTTGGCATGATAGATGTCAAAGGAAAATATAGCAGCATGTGGGGAGCTTCACATTTTAGATCTTCAGCGTTGTCTCTTAGGAGGATTGATCCATATTGGAGGTCTCAACTTTTGGTAGAGTACTCCAAGAATATTGGTGCTTGCATGATTCTTGATGACCTGGAGGGAGATAATAGATACATGGTGTATGATGGGGTCATATATTCTTATGGCAGAGTCTTCTTGACTAGAGCTTCTAAGCTCAAGGAGAAGCTGTTACATGCAACATATGTGGACTTTCTTTTCATGCACTTTGATGCATATCATTCCTTGATGGAGGAGTTCAATTGGGAGGGAATCCAGTGGGATGTATATCATGATATGGAGATATGCATAGCCCGAATGATGATGGAGAGGTTGAAACAACCACTTCCCTACTCATGGAGGGTGAGGGAGAACTTTCAATTGGGCCATTTCAGCTTAATGACCACAATACATGGTAGAGGATGTGTATTTATGCATTAATATTTGCACTCATTTACTTTTTGTGAGCAGTATATTGTACCAAGAAGGGTCATTCCTTCTTGTATATTGTATTGTGATGTACTTGAGGCCATTTGTAGCATTTATATTGGCCATTATATTGGTGGTTTTTCGGAGATGCCACATGATTCTTGGTGTGCACAATTGGCACCAAATTTTACTTTTATGTTCTCATCTTGTAGGATGATTGTGGCAGCAAACAAGTGACTGAAAAGGCACTTTCTATACTTGGTTTTTAGGTAGGCAGGAGATGGACTACGCTGGTTCCACAAGTGGGACTATGATCCACCTTTCGGTTGTCATATGGCAACTTGTTTTTATTTGCTTTTGCTTCCATGTATTGATGATGTTCTTGTTCTTGTGGGAAGCTTTGTTGGGAGGATGTCACAAGAGTTGGAGGTGCCCAGTGGGATTATGATTCTCCATAATTCATATGTTTCATGTTTCATGAGAAACAATGGGAAAACCATGATTGCCACACTACACCTCTTACCTTCATATGGGAGGACCCATTTGGAGAACTTGAGTTCTTGGGAGAGGCACTTCATAGATGTTTTGCTTGGTGGGGTGACTTGGGTCATTCTTGGAGGCTATAATATTTCAGCCCAAGATCGGCAACATCCCCATACATATCATAAATGGAGAGAGAAAAATGGGTGGAAAAATCTAATCTCTCCATACAGCCCCAATACATTGCATGAACCGAGGATTGAAGATTTCTTTGATGAGCTACCTAGGATGGCTCCTTTCATTTGGATGATATCATGGGTATGGGAGTCTCTTTTTAGTATGGAGATCCCCAAAATTCATATTCTCACTTACTTTGAGGAGGCCATTGGACAACAAGAATTTTTCCACTTACACCTTCCATTTTCTCATGATGAGAGCCATTTGGTTTTGCATATTTGGCAGGAATCATTGGGGAGGAAAATTTATTGCAGATTATTTTGAGTAGTGGTGGGGACTATTTGATGAGGAGCCTACAAGAGGAAGGAAAGATAATTTTTCCATATCCTTGCAGTTGCTTGAGGACAAGCAACATTTTGGAAGGGAGGACTGTAATATTCCAAAAACTTAGCCTTCAACTAAATGTAATATTATAGTTTGTTTAATCACTAGGTAGGTGAACAAGTGGGTAGTGAGGCCCATAAATATCCTTAGAAGGAATAACACTCCTAATGTGAAAGGAGGAAGAATAAGCAGCTGGATTAAGCACCTTTGGGTGTGAATTGGAGGGGATACATATTGAATAGGCCAACTTTGACCAAGTCAACAGCGCTGTCATGGAGGAGTGGAATTTATGATAAGACAACACATTTTTAGTGGAGGACAACTTACGTGAGATTGGTGGCATTTGTGGATGGGACCCAATGTGAGAAGGCTATCACACTATATATGGAGGGGATGGCAGCCATTGTTATTCATGTTTGATATTATTATTTGATATTGGTCTGTTTAGACTTTGCATCCTTTAGCTGTTTAACGGGTTTGCTGTGATGTTTAGCACAAGGGTGTTCGCGATCGGGAATCCCTACCTCATCCTCAAGCAAGGGGAGGTTCAATGGGCTAAATTTTTTCATTCTGTAATTTTGGCCAAGCTACCTCCTTTAGCTATAGCGCATTTTCTGTTTAGAGCTAGGTTGTGTTGCAGGGTGCGGCAAAGGAGGACCACATAGAGCCAATTATGGGCTTGTTTTTCAGTGGATAGGTAGCCTATCCATTGGAGGATCAACAAGGAGGGCTCCTGAGAATATTTATATATTTTTGGTATCAGGCCAACCATCCACCATCCCTCACAGCACAGTTTTAGACCAGATCTGCATTATTTTTAGTGGCAGTTGTTGGGAGGGTTCATTGAGCTCATCAGGAGGATCTATTTCTGAATAGAGGGATCATCCTTCTATTGAGAAATACCATTAGAGGATAAAATTATCATTTCAGATATGTCATAGCCTCATTCTATTTAGTTCCAATTTGCAGTGACATATCTACCCTAGAGTTATTTGTCACATTGTATATTTTTATTGGTATTTCTAACAATCTTTCCTGGGTTGGCCAGAAATCATGTATTAGAGCCCATATCTTCCTTTCTGGGCATTTATTTGTATCTATCAGCCATATTCCATTTATGTATGTTTACAACATCAACTACATTGATACAGACAATACTGTCACTGCTTTCCGACATTCTATACAGTAGCAACAACTCATGTGCTTATTGATATGATCATGGAAGACTTTTTCTTATTGCTTTAGTGGCTTGACCCTCAAGATCTTTTTGTATATTTTTGCTGATATGTGAATGAAATGATGGCTGCATATTGATCCCTCTTATGATATATTCATAGTTGTTGTGTTTTACATTGTTATGTCTTGCATTTTTGTTATTTCCATTTTGGAATATTACATATAAACACATTTGTTTCCAAAGAAACACGCGTATATGTGTGTTTCCTTGTGCACAGTTGCGTATACGCGCAAGTTGATCACTATCAAGCCAGGTATTTCCAATTTTAAATGAAATTTTTATATTTTGAGTCCAGCATAGCCTTTTTCCTTATTTGGTTTCTTTTGTTTAATCATTGATGTTCCTGGAAAGTGTTTCTTTTTGTAATTTGTCAATATCCTATTTTTTTTGGTGAAAAACTAGTCAACCTAGGGTTTCCCCTATTTGTGAAGTTCTAGTTTTTTTGTTTGGCACCAGGGCTTCTTGCTGAAGTTCTTAGTTGTTTTGAGTAGTCGGGACAATGATTTAGTGTTGATTTTATTATGCCCAAGCTTCTTTCTACTTCACTTTTTCTTTTGGATTTCTTGGTTTTTTTAGAAAGGTACTTCTGGTAATATTGAAGAGTTTTCTTGATTTTCTTGGAGTTTTATTGTTTGTTGAAGTTATTTGATGTTGATTAGGTCATTCATTTGAGTGTGTAACCTCTTTCCTCTTATTAAGTCTTTTCATACAAATGATGTTTATGGCTTAAGGAAATTGAGGCCTTTTTTGCTCAGTTCGGTGATCTTGAGATTTTGAGTAGTTTTTTCCTTTCTCAAAGAATTCCTTGCATTCTTAAAAAGAAAAGGACATAAAAAAAATATTTGTTTGCCTCTTATTTTTCTTTCATTTTTTTTAAGGCTTCCTTGTCATTTTAGAGCAAGTGCAAAGTTTTTCATTTAGTCGAGTTTGCTTGGTTTTAGGAGAAGTTCTTGTTTGAACTTGCCCCATTTTGTATCAACTTTTCAACCTCTTTGTTGGGAGAAGTTATTGTTTGAATTTTTCCTTCTTTGTGTCAAGTTTTTGACCTCTTTTTTGGGAAACACATTTTCTTGTTTTTTAGAGTAATCCTAGAATCTTGCATTAAGAATTTGTAGTTTGCATTAGAATAGTTGCATTGTAATAATTTTTAGTCTTTTGTGTATATTTTGAGTGTGTGAGCATGTATTTTAAAAATAAAAGAAAAACTTTTTCTTTCATTAGTTTTCTCGTAGTTCCCTTTGAAGAAGTCTCCTTTCATCGAAAAAAAAGTTACATTTTTCATGTAGCCAAGTTTCTATTTATTTCTTCTTGCGTTTATAACACCATAATTTTCACCTCCATCTTACCCATGACTTAAAATAACAACCTTTAAAATCAAGTGATAAAAACTAAAATGAGATAGAATTTCTGATTTGTCATTGAATACATCAACTAGTCTAGGTTATTAAGGCCTTGGAATAGGTGTGTGGAGAGTTAACTCTCCAAGACCACTCTAAATTTTAACTTAGAAGTTGATTAAAAGAGTGAAACCCATGTCGTTAAGTTTCTCGGGAAATCTCTCCTAAAAGGGGAGTGAAGCACGAGAGAGAGTGAAACAAGAGAAGAGAGATACCCCCTCTCCTACTTGTCGGATCTCGACCAAAGGTTGTTCCACCCAACTGCCGATACAAACTGGTGACCTTAGTTTCCATTCCTAGGTATCACATATGTGACTGTAGGGGGGAATACCTATAGTAACTAGGGTAGATGTTGCATCACATTTATTATTACTTCTAGAGGGTGCCCTTGCGAAGCTCGGGTACTTGCACCGACAAAGAATTTTTTCTGGAGGTCAACATAACTACTTCTATTTCTTTCGCTAGTAGGCCTAAGATGTAATTACCCCATAATATTTTTGGAAGGTCCTTATATATTTTCTTTCTTGTATTTTGGTGTCCGGTCATAATAACCCGGAGCAGAAATACCTGAGAGTTTCTTGATTGGCTACATCTTTAGGGACATTTTTAGAGAGTGCTCTTTTCTCCTAGATTTCCATAGATTTATAATTTTTTTGAGTTTTTATAAGTTCTCTTAGAAATTAAAATTGGCTCATTGATCAGTTCCTCAATCAAGGAGGCGTTGTGGGCTCTCATCTGAGAGTGCCGAGCCTTCTCCTATAAGGCATAGGAGTAATTCTGCTGGTGATTTTGGATCAGTAGCAGCAAATGCATCGGATAGTGACCCTCCACTTGGGACTATAATTTCACAGGGTGATCCTAGTGTAAGTCATTATTTGGAGAGGATTACTACATTCCTTTTGAGGGTTCTTTTTCCGTTAGAAGACGAAGTTGAGGTTGAAGAGATATATGAACCTCCTATACTCCTTCACCTCTTTCGCCTGATTTTCCAAGAATTATATTATACGTTGGGACCCCAACTCATAGACTAGCAAGACCTATTGTTTATCCTCATTTTATTTCGATGACCATTATTTGGAACACAGTTTCAACTATGAGTACTTCTAGTGTGCATACTCCACTTTCAATTAGAATAAGGAAGTACAATTGTTATATCAACTATCACTCCTAGTACTGCAATATTTGGCTCTGCCTCCATTCCATATTCGAGTGGGGGAACCCAACCTTTTTCTTCCCACACTGGTTTATTTTAATTTGGGATGCCTTCTAGTTCAATTTCCTTAGTTCCTTTGTAATGTTCCCAAATGGGGAAATCAACACTATAAGCACTAAAAACACATTTTTCAGAAATATATGCAATAACAGTTAAATGCAACCCATTGATCCATTACATTAGACATTATAGCAGACAAATACAAAAGGAGATCTGAAAAAAATCATGGTAGCTTAGTTAAACAAGCCTCCCAAGCCACCATAGCCCAAAAATAAGGGGTGCAAAAGAGGGCCGCAACCATATACCATGTATAAAAGCCGGAATACCATGAAACGCTATTTTATTACCTATAAAATAGAAGTAGGTTTTACATCAGATATAGAGCTGCTATGTGCATAAATATTTAGATTTATATCAGATCCATGCACTATATAAGCTCCTTTAAAGAACCCCCTTGGGGTTTTCAGCAAAACACCAAGTACAAATTGTAGATCTGAGATTTAAGACTGCATATCTACTGAAAATTATAGATCTGGAAAGTGTGGGTGATCTGATATGATCAATAAGTAGCCTCCTCAAATAGATCCCCAAAGTTAAGGGAAGATCCCCAACACTTAGAAAATCAGCTCTCCAAATGGTTTGTTGAACCACCCTGCAACTGCACCTTCAGAAATTACGCAAATCTAGATCTATTCTGTGCTGTAGGGATCAAAATTTAGTTGGCCTAATGCAAAGATCTGGAAATGAGGCTCAATTCCTTCAATACTATCCTCCCAATGGAGTAGAAACCTTCTCCACTGAAAATGAGCACTGAAATGGCCTACATCTAGAGATCCAGTTTCCACTTGTTGCAGCTTACTGAAAAATCCAAACCCTCAACAGGATTTACGCTATAAAATAAAGGTGAAGCTTGGCCTTAAGCTAGATAGTGGACAATATGGTGCAATACTCCTCCAATAGCTCCTCAACGGAAGAGGTGGGATTCCCGATCAGGAACACCCAATGCTAAACAACATTCAATCTCAGCTAAAAAGCTAGAGAAAGGTATATGTCTAAACACACCATATATTCAGAAAATAATAATCATAAGCTAAACTCATATGGCTACCATCCTCTTCCTTATAAACAATTTTAGCCTTCTCACCTTGGGTCCCACTCATTAGGGTTTCCATCATCATGAAGTTAATCTCCCTCTAAAACTACGTTGTCCCATCATCAATGCCACTCCGCCATAACAACATTTTTTGATTTGGTCAACCTTTACTTGATATCCATGCAATGTATTCTTCCATACTCAAGGTGGCATTATTCTAACTATCTAAACTGATCCATATTCCCACTGGGTTATCTCTATTAATGGTCCACTCCCTCCATACTAGCTTTGTTGACTTGGTCAAACTTTACCTTGTCCACATGCATTATCCCTTGTTCACACATGAAGGTACTTTATCCAACTATGAATATGATCCATTTCCAAATTAGGAGGGATTTTATGCCTACTAAAGAGATTTATGGGCCTCTCTACCCATTTATTCTTCTAACTAAATGACAAGAGAAAAATTAGTATTCAAATTAGCTGCATGCTAATTTAGGAATATTACAGTCCTCCCCTCCCAAATATTGCTTTTCTTTAAGAAACTACAAGGATAGAACTGAAGAGCCTCTCCTCTTCCTCCTGTAGCATCCTCAAGTGATAAGCTCCCCAAAAGAACAAGAGGATTTCTCATCAATATGTTCTCAAGTTGTTCCTCCCATGTGTGTAAGTATGCCTTTGGTGAAAAATCCAAATGGCTCTCATCATGAAAAAGTGGGGTATCCATGGAAAAAACTATATGTGGTCTAGAGGCCTTCTTGAGACATGGAATCTGAAATATATTGGGAACCATCATCCCCATGTGAAGTCTCCATCCCCAAGATATCATCCACAAAAAATGAGTCACCCTCCAGCATGGTAACTCCTGAAACATCTCCTCCACCTTAGGATCTTGCAAAGAAGGTGGGCTGCATAACTGAATATGATGGATAAAAATTTCCATCCCACGTTTTCTCTCTCTTTACTTATGATAAGTGTAGAGCTGCTGCTGAATATGGGCTGCAATAATGTTTCCTTCATCATGGAGTAAAAAGGCAATAGGATCCTCAAAGACCCACTCTTTGGCTCTTGCCCAAATCATCCCATATAAAATGAATATGACATTATCATCATATGGAATCCAAATGAGAGAAGTACTGAAGGTTTTACATAGTGCTAGAAAGTACCAATCGTTTCTCAAGTAGTCACAGTCCAGTTTTTTACCAACTGCAATTCCAAAATATGATATGGCAAGTTGACTTCAAACAGTTTTCTAGTTGTGCATGTTATCTCATTTACTAGGGTCTTTCTGCTACCCCCTTATGTTGTTGGATGACCTCCTCTTTAGAGAAATAACAGGCACGGAGTGAAGTTACATATTGACAAATAAAGTTATCAAACCCGATTATAATTATGCCTTCAGACCCACGACAAACGAGGACCCGGAGGGACTTTCCCGAAGTACGAGGGTAAGTTTTTGATTTAGAAAAGACATGGAAGGTTTTTTGAGAAACCCGACCTGGGTGTCTGCCCACAACCTGGTGCCTGAATACGGAGCCCGGAAAAAGAAATGAGTTAACAGGCGCGAAGGCGAGCTTTATAGAAGAGGCCTCGTTTATCTAGGAATCACCTTTTTCTTATTACGTATATAATATAACACTTATTACGAGCTTTCATTTTAACCAGACTTACCGTCTTTGCACGACCCAACCAAGCTTTTACAGGTTAGACCACAACTACCAACTCGGTGTGGGATCCCAATCGCCTCTTAATGAGGAACGACAAAGCTGAACCTTGTGCTGCATGCAGATATCATTGAATCGCCTTATTTTATCTGTATTGTGATGTAACATTTAGAAGAGATCCGGAACTTAAGTAGGCACGCGTAAATATTAAAAATGGAATTGTATATCAACACAACATACAGGAAATAGTACAACACTTGCCCAAAGCCATACAAGAAATGGCTCTCTCCATCATAGATGTTGGTCCTAAAATGATCATGAAGCCCAAATAGAGGCTTGCCCTCTTGTGGTGCAATGCACTGTATGGAGATGGTAAGAGAATGCAAATACTGTGTTAGATAATGTATAAGTTAAAAACCCCAATTCTTACCATGTATTGAGATTAATTTGATAATAAGATCCATGAATGAGCCCTCCACAGTGGTAGGATATACTCCCATGAAGAGGAATTAACTATGTGTTGCATGAAGATCTTTCTTCTTATGCTTGAAAATCCAAGTCAGGAGGATCATATCATGGTAATAGATGTTTACATCCACTACTCTATCACTCTCATCCCATACTTGCCCATCAAGTGCATCATATGTGAAGTGATCCTGGGGACACTCCATCAACAAACCCAAGCTCCCAAGTGACAGCGCTGTTAGCTTTTGTAATAAGGCTTCTGTCATCTCATAGCTCCATTCTTTGACATACCACATGTCAAATCCATCAATCATAATGATGCTATATATTGGAGATTCCTTCCAAAGTGGAAGTACCTCCTGATCGTCCGCTATGCTGGAGTAGCCCCTTTGCACTTTGATTGTGCCATCCCTTTCTCCTGAAAAATCATGCCAAGTATGGGAAAAAATTTTCCCATACTCTCCCAAGAGTAGCCAAAGCAACAATAGCTCTTGCTGGCCCTTTAAACCTCCATCTTACAAATCATGAGGTGAAAATATGATGATTGACATGAAGAATTTCATATCAACACAATGCACCCAAACTCCTTACTGCCATATGATGTAAGTGGCATGCCAAGTTCCATCCACCAACCTACCCTTTGAAATAGAATGTGTCATATGATGACCAAACTCTTTCAAGAGTAACCAACGCAGTCTTGCCTCCTAATTCCTGGTGTCATAAATCTGCAAGTGGCTTCCCAACCTCTTTCTCATCAACATCACCCATCCAACCAATGGTGAGTGTCTATCATCATGTCCAAAAGTGGCATCCCTCCAATGGAGAATACCATCCTCCCAAATTAGATTTATTTCTTTTCATTTAATGGGATATTGAAATGCAATCTCCTGGAGATCTTCAAATGAAGACCACTCCTCAATGACCAAGTTGATCCAATAACAATCCAAATAAGGTGTAGGAAAAAACTTCTCATCAAAATGTAAAGTTTTCATCAAGAAGTATCTATCATGATAATGGAAGATGTTATCCATCATAAGATTTCCTTCATCAACCATCCGCCTATCCTCCGCTATACATGTAGAAAAGTCATTGGAATGCTCCAATAGTGGTTGGGCCCCCAACTCATCAATACTGCTCAATGACAACGCTGCTGATCTCCATAATGGTGCATCTGTTATCTCAAGATCATGCTCAATGTTGAACACATAGTTATGTATTGTATTTTTCAAGAAAATACTCATCCCATCATCCAAGAATCTACACTCCAACCCGAAGATTTGTGTGCATCTCAACAATGATGCACTAGGATAACTATATATCTTCTCCTTGAACAAATCAAGGCTGCTCAGTGCAGTGATAGTCTGCTGCTCCAAATCAGAAATGTACTTTGACCCTAGGTCATGCAATGGTACATTCCCACAATCCTCCATATGATGTGCTAAAATAATAGAAAGCGTAAACATGTGCATACCTTGATAAAGCATGGGAACATCTTGTACTGCTACAAGGGTTCCTCCTTCCGGTGTAATGACTTCCCCAACTAATGATGATGATGGCTACTCTTCTATGGCTGCATCAGTGCTGGTGCAAGTCTCTTCCTCCACATGCATCTCCAAAATAGTGCATGGGACTCTAAATTTCAAGAGATCAAGACCACTTTGCAAAGGTGTAAGTGTTCTTTCTCTTGATGCAAGTGCTCTTGCAACAAGTGCTGGTGAAGGCCTCTTCTTGAACAAACTTCTTGTCAAACTTCTTGATCAACCTTTGAGTAAAATCTACATATGCAGTAACTTTTGCATGACTCAAATGGCTGAACCACAAAATTTTTTCTTCACCCTCAAGGTGTAGCGCTGCAATCTCAACAGCTTATTTCTCTACTATTGGATGTAGTAGGAAAAAATAATCCAACCTCATTCCCCATGCCCTTTTTGTTTATGTGGATGACCCACCAAAGGTAGACAATAGAAATATATTTCCCTCCTTTATTCTATTTCTGGAAGGTCTCATTTATTCTTTAAGCTGAATGAACTATGGAAGAGTTAGATTCTCCTTGAAAGCTCTAGGTTGAGACTTATATTCTGCAAGATACTCACTTAGAATCTCATGATATAAGTGTTCTCCATCTCTATGCCTCTTGTCTTCAAAAGGAAAGGCCATAGTATGTTTCTTTGGAGCTCTATGCAATACCAGATCTTATTTTTTCTGATAGGAAGTACATGGACCTTCCTCATCTTGAAACCCTAATGTGGTTTCACTTCTTTTCTCCATTTTTCTTTGCTTGACCTCCTTGGTGAGGTCCTTCTTAGATCTGAAAAGAGATGATATGAAACTCATTCGTTCAATAATTCTGATATCTTTCTCCTTCTCTTCTTCTTCTTATAGCATATTGGCTGAAACTCACAGGCTGAGCCAAGATTATGCTTTGATACCACTATAATATTCCCAAATGGGGAAATCAGCACTATAAGCACTAAAAATGCCTTTTTTAGAATATATGCAATAACGGTTAAATGAAACTCATGGATCCATTATATTAGACATTATAGTAGCAAAGTACAAAAGGATATCTGAAACAGATCATGGTAGCTTAGTTAAACAAGCCTCCAAAGCCATCATAGCCTAAAAATCATGCAAAAAGAGGGGCTGCAACCATGTATAAAAGATGGAATACCCTGACAGTGTTATTTTATTACCTCTACAATAGAATTAGGTTGTACATCATATATAAATCTGCTATGTGAATAAAAAAATAGATATATATCAGATCCATGCACTATACAAGCTCCTCTAAAGAACCCCCTTGGGGTTTTCAGCAAAAACACAAAGTACAAATTGTAGATCTGAGATTTAAGACTGCAGATATACTAAAAATTACAGATCTGGAAAGTGTAGTTGATCTGATATGATCAATAATTAGCCTCCTCAAATAGATCTCCAAAGTGAAGGGCAGATCCCCAACACTTAGAAAATCAACTCTCCAAATGGTTTGTTGAACCACCCTGCAACTGCACCTTCAGAAATTATGCAGATTTGGATCTATCATATGCTGTAGGGATCAAAATGTAGTTGGCCTAAAGCCAAGATATGGAAATGAGGCTCAATTCCTTCAATATTGTCCTCCCAATGGAGTAGAAACCTTCTCCACTGAAAATGAGCACTGAAATAGCCTAGATCTAGAGATCTATTTTCCACTTGCTGCAGCTTACTGAAACAACCAAACCCTCAACATGATTTATGCTATAAAAGAAAGGTTAAGCTTGGCCTTAAGCCATATAGTGGAAAATATGGTGCAAGACTCCTCCAAGATCTCCTCAATGGAAGAGGTGGGATTCCCTATCAAGAACACCCAATGCTAAACAACATTCAATCTCAGCTAAACAACCAGAGAAAGTTATATGTCTAAAGAGACCATATATTCAGAAAATAATAATCATAAGCTAACTTCATATGGCTACCATCCTCTTCCTTATAAACAATCTGAGCCTTCTCACCTTGGGTCCTACTCATTAGGGTTTCCATCATCATGCAGTTAATCTCCCTCCAAAACTACACTGTCCCATCATCAATGCCACTCCTACATAACAACGTTGTTTGATTTGGTCAACCTTGACTTGATCTCCATGCAATGTATTCTTCCATACTCAAGGTGGCTTTATTATAACTATCTAAACTAATCCATATTCCCACTGGGTTATCTCTATTAATGATCCACTCCCTCCATACTAACTTTGTTGACTTGGTCAAACATGACCTTGTCCACATGCATTATCCCTTGTTCAGACATGAAGATACTTTATCTAGCTATGAATATGATCCATTTTCACATTAAGAGGGATTTTATGCCTACTAAAGAGATTTATGGGCCTCTCTACCCATTTATTCTTCTAACTAAATGGCAAGAGAAAAATTAATATTCCAATTAGCTGCATGCTAATTTAGGAATACTACACCCTTTCACCATTTCATGTATTTTTTCCAGACCTATGTCTTCTATGGCTAATGGTTCAACAACGTTTCAAGGTTTTCCCTTTGGAAGCAGCCATATCCCTCATTCTAACCCTTCCTTAGGTTCTTTTCCTTTCTCTGTACAAGGTCAAGGTTTCAATCATCTTCAAGGAGGTTAAGGTTTCAATCCTTTTCAAGGTTCGAACCCTACTACTAGTATTTTAGGAACTAGGAATAAGTTTGTGTCTAATAGACAGAGGAACATGCCTTTCTCCTCTGTAGGAACCTCTCAGGGTTTTTCTCCCTTCGCTAATGTGTGTAACAATTACGAAGGGCTCTCATCTCCTTTTAATACTCTGATTTGGGGAAACATTCCTAGTTATGGTAACCCTTCGGTAGGAGGAGGTCCTAATCCAAATTTATCTAGACCACAAGTTTTCCTTACGGTTCAGTGCCTTATATGAACAATCCTAGGAAAATTGGTGCCTCAACAAATCCATGTTATAATTTTCAAAATGTTTGGAATCCCTCTCATGGTTGGTGAAATTCTTAAGGACCTCCGCATTTACCATTCTTGGCAACCATAAATTTTCCAGATATTTTCAAATTAACTAACGATCCAATTCGATATAGCCTAGCTTGGCCTCCAGTTCCTACCAATCTTCCATTAGATATTCCAAAATTTGAAGGGAATACTAGAGAGGATCTAGCTGGCCATGTAACAACTTTCCACTTATTGTGCCAGTCTAACTCCCTTATTGATGATTCAATTAGGTTGAGATTGTTTCAACGCACCTTGACCAGAAATGTTCCCAAGTGGTACATAGAGCTTACTGGGAATACATTTTCTTCATTTGGTGAATTGGCTACTATGTTCTTGAATCATTTTAATTTTCCCATTCGATATGATGTTGGAACTCAGATATAGGCCAACTTCCTACAAGATAAGGAAACTCGCATTTCTAACCATATTCAGGAATGGAGAAGAAGGAAGAGGCTCATTAAAGCCTACATTCCCAATGAATTCCTCTAGAATGGTTCTTAAAATCTTTACAGCCAGAAATTTCAAAGGATGTATCACTTTCTAGGGTATTTACTGAAGAGCATCTTATCTTTAGAGCCCAACAATTAGAAATTATATATTTTCATTCTCAGATTCTTAATAATATTTTGCTGGATGCTCCTCGATCCAATATATATTTAACTAAACCGAAGCCAAGTTGCCATGTTTTGTGGCAAATGGTCGACGATAACAATATGGCTAAAGATCTTAAATCAATTACAGAGGCATTTTCGTAAAGTGCTTCAGTGCTTCTTCAATTCAAGCATCCTCGTCAATGTCTATGCCTTCCCAACCATTAACTATTAATGTTGTCCAATCCTCTAACGCCAAAGGAAACCAACAATCTGATGGGAAAAATAAAGGACGTAATAAGAAAAAGGATAAGGATGGGAAGGTTAATGAAAACAAACCCAACAATAATGCTAGGGAGGGTAAGAAAGAGTCAAAAAAGAAATTTAAGTTTCCTTGCAAATTTTTCATTGGAGACCATCTCACTCATCTTTGCCGTAAGATTCAGTATGCTCAATGCTTGTTGGCTCAGCATGGTTCTTCTAGCTTCCAGGCTATCCTAACTAACCCTTTTCCCCAAGGGTATAAAATTCGCGTTGGCACGAATGCGAATACTAGAGCCCCCATACGGGGCAACCAAGAAGGCGAAAATACATCAAATGTATACACAATGAGTGATCATGTTGATGTTGCAACATGGTCATGTGATTATGGTGAATAAAAATCGTCTAAGGCTAAGGCTACTCTTGATGTTTCAGAGCCACTCCATATTGAGAAGCCCAAAATTGAGCATATACCTCAGATTCCGAAAGGCTCTGCTAAATGTTTGACAATTAACCCTAATGCCAGGGTAGCAGAGAACTACTCCATTTTCGAATATCTGTCTTAGAATCATTGTGTGATGCCTGCATTAGAGGTCTCCATTCATGCCCAACACAAAATAGTGTGCTTCTCACTGCGATAGGGGTAGTAGATCCAAAAAAATCTCTTATGATTACATTTGATAGGTCAAATATTAAGAAGAGACTTCCTTATCATATGGATTTTCAAATTAAATCTACATATTGAAAGGTGAATATTTTCTGAATTGTAGTTGATGAAGAAGCTTCCACATCTATCATGTCCATTTCATGTTGGAAAGCTATTGGATCTCCTCTATCCGTTCCTTCACCTACTCTGTTGACTACATTTGATGGTCATTCTCATAGGCCACATGGCACTATTCCAGCCTTGCTCATCTGTGTTGGGGGCAAGGTGTTCAATATCGAGGTAGAAATAGTTGATGCTAATTTTGAGTAAAACCTTTTATTGGGACGAAATTGGATTTATGAGATGGATGTCATTGTATCATCATTATTCCACATCCTATTCTTTCCCTGTGAAGGGAGAATTGTTACTGTTGATAAGATAGATTATTCTATGATAGATTCCAATGCATCCTCTGATTCTATTTTTCCTTGGTGAAGAATGTCAATCAACCTGTTGATAATATAGGAGTTGGTATGTATTCCTTGTTGATGGGTGCGTTTGATCTTCCAACTCCTATTGTTCATATAAATTCTATTTCATCATCCAAGGCTCCTTCCCAAATAGATTTATTCTTATCTCATTATTTTTTGAATCCTTAGCCCTTACCCTCTTCTACGACCACATTAGAAGAAGGGCAAGTGGGTGGGATGGCATATCCTATGTTTGCAGGAGAAATTTCTTACCAATTTATTGTTAACACTGCAGATTTTGATCTAGTTCCTCTTTCGCTGGAGGATTTGGATGGAGATATGGCTTTGTCTTGGATTATTAACTCAACTTCTTCTTTGGACTAGCTTGATATTGTTTTACCATCTAAGGAGGCAATCCTAGCAGTGATGACGAGTTTATAAAGACCGTGGGATGATTTGCATAATCGGTCAAATTTTCTCCTAGACTTGCGTGAAGTAGATTCAAGTCTTTCTAACCCTTCGTAAACTTGTAATGTTCAACCAATTCTAAATCCTTTGGCTTAAACACATATTTTTTACGAAGGTAATGTGTCTATCATTTTGGAAAAAAATCCAGTGAACATTTCCGGGGATCCCAATGTAATAGATAATGTTTTCATCGGAGCTGAGTGTTCCCCTAAAGTAATTCAAATCTATACCGATATTTTCAAAAAATTATGTGATGTGATTTCTTGGTCTTACGAGGAAATTCCTGGGATTGATCCATCAATTTTCCAACATGAGATCAATACTTATGAGAATTATAAGCCTATACGGCAAAAGCTTCGGCCTATAAACCCTAGGAAAGTGGAAGCTATCAAAGTCAAGGTTGAGAAGTTGCTTAAGGAGGGTTTTATATACCTCGTTCCTTTAACTGAGTGGGTTTCAAATATAGTCTCGGTTGACAAGAAACAAGGAACGATTCATGTGCGCATCAATTTCAGAGATTTAAATAAGGCTTGTCCTAAATATGATTCCCCACACCATTTATCGATAAAATTATCGATGAATGTGTGGGGAAATAGGTTTTCTCCTTCATGGATGATTTCTTGAGTTATAATCAAATTACTATACATCCTGAAGATCAACATAAGACAAATTTTATTTTCCCCTGGGTATCTTTGCATATAAAAATATGCCTTTTGGTCTTAAAAATGATAGAACGACTTTCCACTGGACCATGTATTATGCTTTCCACGATATCAATCATATCATCGAAGCTTATTTGTATGAATTAGCTGCTTATTCTCAAAATATAATTGATCATCCCCATCATCTTCAGTTGATTTTCGATTGATGTCATTATTATAAAATCCGGTTGAATCTGAATAAGTGCATTTTCGTAGTCACATCCGGTCATTTTTTGGGGTTCATAGCATCTACTGAAGGGATTCATGTAATAGCGTCTACTGAAGGGATTCATGTAGATCCTTTCAAGGTTGAGGCAACACTTTAGTTGCCTTCCCTGTCTACCATTCATTAACTTTATAGTTTCCAAGGAGAAGCTAATTTATTGAGGAGCTTTATCGTCAATTATGCAGAGATTATGAAGGGATTTATGAGATTGTTGAAAAAAGGAGTTCCATTTCTGTGGGATGACTTCGCTCAAAACTCATTTGATGCTTTGAAAAGAAAATTAATGTATGCTCCTTTCTGGTCCACCCGATTATAGCAGGGATTTCCTCTTGTATCTCATTGTGACATAATCAACCATAGGTATGGTTTTGGTTCAGGAAGAGGATGCTCTTTGTGAGCATGTGATTTATTATCTAAGTTGAGGCTTGGTAGGTCTTGAATTACGATATTCTCCTATTGAGAAATTATCTTCAGCAGGTGTTCATGTTGTCCAGCGACTCAGACATTACATTCTTCTTCGCAAAAAAAAAAAAATTGGAAGTTGTCAATCCATTTCAGTTTGTTCTCAGTAGGAAAGTTTCTAGGGGAAATATAACAAATGGATTTTTATTCTACAAGAATTCGACCTAGAGTTATAGTCTTCTAGATCCAAAAATTTTTTAATATTCGTAGAATTAATGTTACAGTTGCCTTATGGAGAACAAATAGTTTATGAGGAATCATTCCCTGATGAACATCTTTTCCTTATTTCTTCACAAGATCCTTTGTATGGGGATATTATTATATATCTTCATACTTATAAGTTTCCCCTCTCTCTTTCTAAGGATGAGCGAAGAAAATTGTGTCACTTCGCTAAAAGCTATGTTATAATTGGTGACATTTTATATCGTCGCAGGGTTGATTCAATCCTTAGACGTTGCTTAACCCTAGAAGAAGTTGAGTTAGTGTTGAGTGACCACCATAGTGGATTTTGTGGTGGTAATTTATCAAGGCTTGCTACAACCCAAAAAATTTCACGTGATGGATATTGTTGGCCTTAGGTCTTTAAATATTGTGTTGAAGCGGTCAGGAAATGTTATCCTTGTTAAGTCTATACGTAGAAGATGAGTGCTCATCTAGCTCTGATCTTTCCTATTATTATCGTCAGTCCATTCACAAAGTGGGAAATTGATTTTATAACTTGTAACTCACCTTCTGCAAAGGGTCATAAGTATATCATTGTAGTAGTAGACCACTTAAAAAAGTGAGCTGAGGCTATGCCTACCTTTGCGAACAATGGTGAAGCATCAACCTTGTTTCTTTTCAACCAAGTGGAAGTCATGAATAAATCCTTGAACAATATCCTGCAAAGGAAAATTAATAAAGCTCGATCCAATTTTCACATTATGTTATATCCTGCGCTTTGGGCATACATATTTCACTTAAGACTGAAAACAGTTTCACTCTTTTTCATAGTTTATGGGTTGGAATCAATATTTCCTATGCAATGTGAAATTCCTTCTCTTAAGCTAGTTGTTTAACTTCTTCCAGACACTGCCAGTCTTGAAGAATGCATCATTTACTTGGAACGTCTAGGTGAGCAGTGTCGCGACGTAGCCACTATTAACGAAGCCCATAAGAATAGGGTGAATTTTTAGTATGATAAGACTGTACGTCCTAGGTTTTTCTCTGAAGGCGACCTTGTCCTGGTCTATGATCTAGAAAAGGATGCCTTGTGGGCACGTAAGTTTAAATCCATGTGGTACAATAATTTCATCGTTAAAATACTATTGAAAAAGGGATCTTATGAATTGGTTGATTTTAATGGAAACGAGCTAGCAGAGCCCAGAAATGGGCTCTATCTCAAAAAGTATTATGCCTAGGCTTTTGCCTAGCATTTACATTGGTTTTGTACATATGGTATTTTTTTTACATATCTGTCTATTGGTTTCATTGTTACATTGATGTTTTTGATGTGTCTTGGAAGGTATCTATGGATTATATGATATATTTAGGATTTTTCGATGGTGCTAGTCGACATACCCAGATTTCAGCTTTCGCAGCTTGGATAATTTACTATCCATCCAGTCAGTTGTTAGTCTCAAGGGGCATATGTATCAGTCTTGCTTTGAATAATTTTTTTGAATATATTTTTATCATTAATCTACTATCTGAAGCAATATCTCTTGGTGTTGTTTCATTACTAGTATAATTGGATTCACAATTGGTGGTGTCTCAAATGGATAACATCTATTGTGTCAGGGATCCTTATTTATATCGCCAATTTCAGAGAGTTCGTTTACTACATAGATAATTTAATTTCATTCCATTTATTCATATTCCATGATCATAAGACTCATTTGTTGATTCAATATCTAATCAAGCATTATATTGGCATATAATTCATTCACCACATTAAAAAAAAAAATCAATCATCATTTGTATATATGAGTGTCACATCACAAAACTGTCTCTATATAGGTAAGAGTAATATGTTCAAAATGTTATACAAAATTGGGACAAAATGTCCTACAAAATTAGGGCTTAAGCCCAATCATGTCTATCACAAAAAATATCAAGTCATCCTCAATATATGTCTGAGGGTCCTGCCCTAGATGAGCATCCTGGAAAAAGACTATGCTAGTTGCCACATGTCGGAAGAGTCACTCCCAATCCCATGGTACACCAACCACACACCTCTGCATAGCCTCTGGTAGATCCTCCACTTCTGTTATAGGCACTTGGTGGGTTAAACCCTCCAGGCTCCTTTGCACAACATGAAGGACTCTCTCAGTGTCAGCTGCAACATTCTCCGCATCTCTTCTGCGGTGCCTATTCCTAGAAAGACCCTCAAGTATTACTAGTCCCACATCTATGTCATAATCAATAATTTTGTAAGAATTTTTTCTTATAAAAAAGAATTACATTTCATATTTTTAAAAATCCAAAATAAAAAATCAAATGATATCACAAATCTTAAAAACAATCTTACCAATGGATCCCCATGCAACAGTGGGTGGAAGCGGCAGATCTGGGTCTGCTCTGAAGTCCATGCCTACGTAGGAGTAGTCCTAAATGGAGATGAATTTTTATCCCAAACAAAGGAAAAACTAATCATCAATGGTAGTCCTAGGGACCTCATCACCCTCTAGTCTTTTCATCAAGTCACCCCAACTTGCTATGCATGGATGTCTTGGGTTGCTGATAGTTGAAATCATCTTGGGTTGAAGCATATTCATCTCTCAAAAAATAAAGTACAAATTATTATACTGTATCCAAATTTCTTGGTCTTCTTCTTCATAATAGAAGTTAATTTCTTTTTCAGTTTGGTCAGTAGAGCTATGCACCACTCATATAATGTGGTTACGCATTCTATCACCAAACTCATTGCAACACATGATGCTTGATGAAAATATGATGATCCAACTACTATAATAATTGTGAAAAGGAGAATTATCATATGTATTCCCTCTACATCTTCGATCTAGATCTGTGTCCCTACCTTTTGGTATTTGTTGAATAGTAGAGGCAAATGTAGTCATCCACATTGAGACCTCTTAGGGCCTTCCCTTGTAAATTTACTGGCTCTCCTCTTCGGGAAAGTCCAATGATGAGATACATATCCTCTACCTCGATCCGCAGGGGCATATGATCAATCATAAAGGTATCCTCTTCTAGATCCCAGTAATTTACAAGCATTTCAAGGAATCTTGAATTTGTTTTCCTGTTCGACATTTTGAATAATTTTAATAAACCTCATCCTCTAAGGGCATCCAATGCCAATTGATCCTCCATTACTTCATTGTCAAATGCACTATGTTCCCTTTATTTCCAGCTGATATACGTCCTGTATCATTTAATATTTTCATTTCATTAAATCCATGTTTCAAAAAATTGCACTGCGCATACACGGATTACCTTCATACATAGTCGTGTGTACACGCGACTTCAATATGCTCAACCCTCATATACGTAGAGGTTGAATCTAAAAATTGAATTCCTATGGTCAATTCACTTGGACACTTACTTTAAATGATTAATAGATTCATTGAGAATATGATTGAGGGCATTACCTGGAATATTTACAGTGATCTGGCTGAGAAATTGGGGGGATTGAGGATTTTAGTTTTTTTCTCTATTTCCCTTTTCTCCAAATGCCCAAAATACAATCATAATTGTAAGTCAAAAAGGTTTATTTATACTGAAATTTGAAAAAAATTCAAAAACCCATTTTTATAAAGTTTGCGTCTATTTTTAGAATGCATTAAAATTTATGATCTTTTTTTCTTCAAGTGCTGGGATAGGTTGTTTTTCACGACAATTTGAATACTTTGAGACATTTTTTCCATGACCGCTAAAAATTCATGGCAAGTATTATTTTCAGTGCTAGCATATAGGTTAGGGAAAGCGACTTTTTCGTTGCATTCTGCATTCTAGCCTCCATACTGTGATATGTTCCCATAGGTTTGATCCCATCATGTTATGATTATTAAAACCATTTTCACTCGTCGAATTATAAAATCACGACATGATGATAGAGCCATCCTTTACATGTTCTTCCTAGTTATATCCTTGCTAGCATATGTTTCCCATGCTGCAAATAATTCGTAGGCTCGGGAGTCCTCTTTAGTCTCGCCATGACCTTTGCAATGAAACTTCATTCTCCTTCTTCTTCGCTATCTTTCTGGCTTTATATCTTAGAGGCTCCCTCTTCTTGATTTATTATGTTGCATTGCATGTTGACTATTTGTATCCTTTGGCCTTAATCCAACTTCACTTGGACTCATATATAAGCCACTTTTTGACCATGTCTTTATGCAAAATCAACCTTGAAATCACTTAGCATCTGCAACTTGACACCCTTTTCTTGTGGAGAGAACATTCCCTTGAGTGTCATTGACCAATTTTTCCACCTTGCATTGAGCATAGGAATGTTCCAATCCCAGGAAATAGCACATCTGTACCCTGACACTCGTTCTTTCCACTATACTATAGGAATTATTTTATTCTTTTTCAAGCTTTTAATATGAAAAAGACAAAAAATATATATATTTCAAAAAAAGAGCAAGAATGAGAAATTACTTCCATAATTAATGATATCTAGAGTCAATTGTGTCGCCCTTGAATAAAGCACTTAAAAGAAAAGTATTTTCTCCATTGGGATGGGCT
>JAXQQM020080134.1:0-17480 GCA_034641835.2 Pinus albicaulis | reverse complement strand
GACTAGTATCTTTTTTATCATTATACTGAAATCAGGGTTTATGGAGCCGAAGTTTCTCCCTACCAATTGCCAATTTTTCCTGCCTGGTGGATTTACGCTTTGGAATACCTCAGGAAGACCTTAAAGGCTGACCAGCTTCACTTTCTCCCTGCAAAAAATGGTTTTATTCTCAAGCTTCCCACAACCATTGGCCCTTTCATTGTTAACTCAAGGCACGCCCTTCCCATGGTTGAAAGTCTACCTCAAGGCATGGATTTGAGGCAAGGAAAAACTTGGCCCTATGATCCGAAAGGTATCATCTCTAATAGAATAAAGAAGATTAAATTAACTCCTTACAATCATGAAACAAGGCCTTTCATTGAATGGCGAGCTAATCTTGAAACCTAGCCTTTTCTTTCACAGATGGAGAACGATTCATCTACGATGGGGGAAAAGGCAGATACTGCTTCAACCAGAGAAGAAGATCAGAAACAGGTGGAGGAGGTTGGTGCATCAGGAGAAGGCTCTCCCCCTTTCAAAAGATAGAAAACTGGGACCAGCGGAGCAAAAGGCATGGGAGATGAATAGGTGCTTCAAAATGAAACACTTTACGGGAAATCAGACAGGAGCAAAGCAGGTATCGTGGTGATACGAGATAGTAGGGCCTCTTCAAATTTCTCAGAAGTCTCACAAGCCATCTCAGCTAGCAGCTCTCGAGGAGCGAGCAAGAGCAGGATAAGGAACAGAGCAATCAGAGAAAAACACTGGTCTGAGCTAGAAGGATACGTTGATAAGTACCATACCAGGTTTTCTTCTGCAATTGACTTGGACAAAGAGAAATTGGTAATGGCTATGACTGAAGCTATCTTGAACCCAGAGGCTAGTACCACTAGCTACAGAGCCTTGGAAATAGCAATATACATGTCGCAAGTTCCGCCAATTGACAAATTCATTTTTTTCCAATGTTTTGGCGATATGCTAAAAGATGAGGTAATACGACTCTCCCTCACTCTGAGAAAACTGCAAAGTAAGCATAACCAAGTGCTGGAAAATTCCATAAGGGAGAAGACCAACTCCTGTGCACTCTCAAATGACCTACACAGTCTCTAGGAAGTGATAAAGGGAAAGAAAAAGGCAAAGCAGACCCCCAGAGTCATCTCATCGCTTAATTGCAAAAGAGGTCGCAGCCTTGAAACACAAAGTATATATACTTGGCTCTCATCATGTACAAACTGCTGAGTTATTCCATGCAGAGAAAGATAAGGCAAGCCTGGCTTATTCTCTTGCAAAGGAAAGGGAGGAGAAGACTAAGATTTCAGAGGAGATGGCTACTCTACAGGGAAGGATGAATGAATTGCAGATAAGCTGGGACACTCATGTGTGCACTCCACCAACTCCAGAAGGGACTAGCTCCCTCTCTAAGCAGCTACTACACTGGCCACACTTGAAGTAGTGGAAAAAAAGGTCTCAACAACACAACAAAGGATCAACGAGCTTGAAGCCCTCCTTGTAGAGAATTCCAATAAAGTTACCACTATGTAGAAAGAGATAAAGGAGGGGAAATAGGAGAAAGCACAACTAGAAAAAACTATTCGAGAGCTCGCTAATCGAATTAAGGTAAATATCACCCTCCTAGATGATAGGCGTTTGATTTGGATGAAGATTATCATAGAGGTGAAGAAGTGCTAGGCTTTCTTGAATATCATCAAGGAAATGAGGAACAGTGTACACCTTTTTAGAAGAATGCTTCACGAAGGAGGTACTGATGCCTCCAACAGGGTCCAAAGCGCAAAGAGGTATATTTCCTTTCTAAAAGAGCTAAGTTTGGAAGAGGTGGTCAAGCGGGGCATCAAGAGCAAGTTCAAGGAAGATGCAGCGTGTCAGAAGGTGATAGATAAAGAGTCTGCACGAAGTATGGCTTTGAACATCTTGGAAAAGGTGGCAGCTAGTTTGGAACAGTTCGAGGCAGATTGGGTGGAGATAACACTTGCACGACTCCCATCATGCTAGGAGCCTTCTAACGCAGTCCTACAGCTGCTATCAGTATATGAGTGCCGACTAAAAGAAGTAATGAACCGGACTGATATACCTTCTGAAAAATCCACTCGACTCAGAGTTGAAACCATAGTTGCAGTTCTTGGCAAAGAGTTTTCACTTCTCCACCAATTGAAACATAAAATTCCTATTCATGTCAGCTACGAAAAACTTACCAAGTTTTACATTAAGGCAGAATTTTTCACCGCAATGCCTGTACCTGTAGTTGACACCTGGTAGAGGTGTACAAGTTATGCTAGTCTGTTAGCCAGCTCTTCTGCAACCATCACACCACCTGCTTCAGCCGCTTCCTCGACCCTTTCTCACCATTGAAGATGTTAATTCATGATTCGGCCCTCATAGCCTTTAGTTTCTACTTTTACTTTTACTTTCAAGTTCCGAGTGAGATTCACATTTCACTCTTGCATTTACTTTCTATTAGAACAGTTTTGATATTTTGTTTTGAAATGGCCATGAGCCTGATTGTAAATGATGAGAAGTGTTCTACCTCATCATGAATTTTGTTGTTTTTATTAGTACTTACAAATGCTCACTAGCACGCGGAGAAGATATTTTTCCAAAATATCTTCCCACGTATGTTCATAGAGAATTCTATAAAAGCAGTAAATAGAGATAAAGAAAGAGTTCCAGATTTTCAAAAGAATTAGCTAGAAAAGAACTTTGTGTGTAATTGTGTTTGAATTTTTTATATTAATGTTGAATATCCCATTGGGACTCAGTGATAAGGAGTTCTGTTGATATTGGGGATTCTGATCGGAGTATTTCACAGTTTGTAACTCCCTCCTACGTTTTGGTAATACAAAGGTTCATTTCACTCATTTTCATATTTCTTATATCTATGTTCTGGAATGCAAGTGCTCATAGGCTTGAATGTAACTTTATCATTTATTGATATTCATATTCACTCCTGTCTAGTGCTTTAAATATGGCTCAGGTAAGATATTCTGTTTCATCTTCTACTTTCGCTAAAGTTCTTCTGATATTAGCAGCAATGGAGTTCTATCTTTAAATTTATTCTCATGTATGGATTCTTATTACCGCATAGGCCCAGTATTTGTGAACACTTGTTTCTAGATTGAACTTCCGTTACAATTAGTGTCCATTACACTTTCTCACCAACCATCGCCCTCTTTTTATTAACCTCTGTGGATCATTTTAAAATTCAGCCCCCTTTTCAACATGCTGTCTTAAAATTGTCTGATACGTTCCAATATAAAAGTTCACATTCTATTATTATAGTATTACTTTTGCTATGTTTAAGTTTTTAAAGTCTTGGTTCCACTTACACCAAACCTTCCCACTAAGATATGATAGCATGAGAACCCCCTTCTTGTCAGTCTTTATAAGTTGAACTTTATGCTCCTTGCTAATTAAGATGTCCTAGGCACTGGTCTTTATACAAATCAAGGCTGTCTCTAGGAGTGACAATAGTACCAATGGTTTTTCCAGTGGATACAACACATTTTTACCAACTGTTGTTTTAGAACATCATGTGGCAAGTTGTCTCCCAACAAGTTGCTAGTTGTGCATGCTTGTTCATCTACTAGGAGGGCTCATCCATGAACCTCAAGAATAACACCACATTTTCCAAAAGCCATGCAAAGAAGGGTTGTCTCCATCATAAATGTTGGTCCTAGAATGACCATGAAACTAAAATATAATATTGCCCTCTTGTGGAGAAATGCATTGTACAAATATTGTGAGAGAATGCAAATACTATGTGAAATGATCAATAAGTAAAAAATTACATTCCTCACCATGAATTGTGATTAGGATGAAAGTGAGGTCCATGGATGAGCCCTCCCATGAGAATCTCCTCATAATGGTCTAAAAAATGAAGGGATGCCTACTCCCCTTGGAACACTCCATCAATAGATACATACTCCCAAGTGACGGTGCTGTTGGACTTGGAAATAAGGCTCTTACCACTCCCTGACTCCATTCATTGACATGCCATATACCAAAGTCATCCACCATCATACTACTATATGTGGGAGACTCCTTCTTATGTGGAATTACCTCCTAATACTTCAATGCTAAAGGGTAGCCCCTTTGTACTTTGATTGTGCCATCCCTTTCTCCTAAAATATCATTATTCACTGAGATTCTCCCGATCACACACTATTTTAGCTTCATGCATAATACAGAATCTCTTCTACCATTGATCATCACATGGGGAAATAAAATCAATTGCATGCACACATTAAAACCACAAACAATCACACATACGAACACAGTATTTAATGGGAAAGCTTAAATTTGAAAACCCCAAATATCTGTATATTATATGTCATGGAGATCATGTAACAATCATTGTACAAAAGCTTCTCACAAGCTCTCATGCACACCCTCAATTGCTACACACTATCAAGCTAGATCTAGCAAAACACATGCTCCAATATTTTGCCACTTGATAGCCAGCCTCTATTTCATTTTCAATGCTATGGGATGGCTTCATTAAATAGATAAAACACCTAGCTTGTACTGTGCAATCCTCATGGGCTTCTCCACCTATCTGTGTGCTGCAAATAGCAACTGTATAGTCACAACTGATAGTTAACCTGCTCTTTCACCTATTTCTGCACTGGTCTCCATTGAAACTGTCCATGCACTGAAGTTATGAAATTATTCTTTAGTTGATTAATGAGTTTATAATTAGTGAATTAATTAATAATTAATTCACACCACTCTCACTAATTGTATCAATTAGTTAAACTAAATACAAACCAGCACTAACTATGTTTAAATTAAATTCTTGAACACAACTCCACTAACTGTCTCATCAACTCCACCAAACTCTGCCACATGAGTTCTAACTGAAGTCAACCATGCAATAGCTCAACTAACCCTTATGAAAGGTGTATTTCCTTCTGTCAGCTGCATGTGCCACATCCAAGCATCAAACTGAAGTGCTCCAAGAGGATAAGATAATGTTTATAGTCTAAATATTATTAAGGGTTAATAATATTTGACTGTTCTATTTTTAGCCCGGCAATCTAAAAATAGAAACCGCCCAATGTCTAAAAATAGAGGTCCATCTATTTTTACCAACTCAACCAATCATCCATAAATAGCATCCTGCAACTCATAGACCATGATCCATATGTCTAAAAATAGACATAGTCTAAAAATAGACTTTGCACAAAAAATAGCCTGCGGGCCCACTTAGTGAAGGCGACTTCATTTCACTAAGCTCCATCATCTTGTTGCATTTTCAACACTCCCTCTCAACAAGATATGGATTATCTACAACCCCTATCCTGCCTCTGTGGAATTCAAATTTTCTCTAGTGAGCGCCTTCATCAGATATTGTCGGTCTCAGTAGGAATGTATGAAAGTAACATGATCTTCCGCTGCACACAACCTCTGATATGATGATACCGGATGTCAATGTGTTTAGATCAATCATGAAATACTATATTAACTGAGAGTTTCATGCAACTCTGATTATCACAATAAATCACAGTAGGACCCAAGTGTGAACCGAAAAATCCGACCAGGATCTTCCTCATCCATATAGCCTCGCATGCAGCCAAAATTGCTGCCATATACTCAGCCTCTGCTGAACTGAGTGCCACGGATCTCTACTTCATGATGTACCAAGAAACTGTTGCCGACCCGATAATGAAAATCCTTCCAGATGTGCTCTGTATGTCCGTTGGGCTCCCTGCCCAATTTGCATCTGTGAAGCCACACAACTTCACCTCATCCGACTGTCTGTACCATAATCCATATCCCGATGTGCCTCTGAGATATCTCAATACATGCTTTCCTGCCTTCCAGAAGAGCTTGGTTGGCTTAACCATAGCTTGTGAAATCTGGTTCACAACATAGCATATGTCGGGTCGTGTATTGACCAGATACATAAGCGACCCCACCAACTGTCGATAAACAGTGGCATCCACTACCTCCGCCGAAGTAGCATCCTCCTTCCTCCATCCACCAGGAAGAGGAGTATCAACAGGCTTACAACCATGCATGTTGAACTTCTCTAGTATCTCCCGGGCATACTTGCCTTGAGAAACAAATAGTCCATCACTACGCTACCAAATTTCCAATCCTGGGAAATAATGAATGAGGCCCAATTCCTTCATCTCAAACTCTTTTGCAAGATCAGCCTTGCATGATTGTATCAATAGTTCATCACCTGTCAAAATAAAATCATCTACATAAAGTACAATGATCAACAACTTACCCTCCACCACAATCTGGTATAGGTTAGGATCCGCCTCACTCTTGGAGAATCCAAGTCTGGTGAAATAACTGTCTATCCATGTGTACCAAGCACGAGGTGCTTGTTTCAACCCATGCAGTGTTCTCTTGAGCATGCACACATGCGACTCGCTGTTGAAGATCTCAAAACCTTCGGGCTGCTCTATGTACACCTCCTCCTCAATGACTCCATTGAGGAACGCAGTCTTCACATCCATCTAATGAATGTGCCACCCATCTGCGCTGAGAGAGCAAGAATCATCCGTATGGAAGAATACCTTGCGACAGGTGCAAAGGTCTCCTCATAATCGATCCCCTCAATCTGTGAAAAGCCTCGGGAAAAAAATATTGCCTTATACTTCTCCACACTCCCATCAGCTGCCTACTTCACTTTGTAGATCCATCTCGAACCTACCAATGATTTCCCCTCCTCTCGGAACAATCTCCCATGCACTATTTCTGACAATCGAATCATACTCTTCCACCATGGCATCTACCCATGCGGGGTCCTCCACAGCTTCCTCAAAAGAGGATGGCTCTGTCATGATACACTTGCTCATAAGAGCCATGTATCCAGTATACCAGTCAGGTAATTGTCTCTGTCTGCGCTGTGATGTAGGTGCTCCTACAACCTTCTCTGCATCTTGAGCCAGTCGCTCAGCTTCTATAGTGCGCTTCCGCCCTCTGATGGTTGGCGCTGCTTGAGTGGTCTCTTCCACTCCATGAACCTCATCTTGTGGCTGATCCACATCCTGAGACTCATCCTTAGGAACTAATATCTCCTCATCTGCATGCAAGTGTGGCTCGCTCTCAAGCGAACACTTCGTGGCTTTCTCCTCCTGAAATTTGATATCCCGTCGCACAATAGTCTTGCGACTATCTGGAAAATACACACGATATTTGTGGGGCGTATCAGTGTACCCCACAAATATCCCAACCTCCGCAGTCAACTCCAGCTTCTTCCTGGCATCCTTCGTCACATGAGTGTAAATAGGTGAACCAAAAATCCTCAAATGGGAAATATCAGGCCTCTTACCAGAAAATGCCTCCTCGGGTGTACTCATTCCAAGTATCCTATGAGGACAACGGTTCTGCACATATACTGTAGTATTGCATGCCTCTTCCCACAAGTGCATGGGTAGGCCCTGATCATGCAACATCGCCCGTGTAGCACCCATGATCGTTCTGTTCTTCCGCTCAGCAACCCCATTCTGCTGTGGGTAGAGGTGCTATGAGCTCTCTTCAAATTCCTTATGCGCTGTAAAAGTCCTTGAATTCGACATAGATGAATTCACCACCATTTTCGCTCCTAAGAGCCTTCACCTGTTTCCCCGATTCTTTCTCGACTAGTGCCTTGAACTCACAGAACTTTGAGTATGTCTCGCTCTTCTTCTGCATGAACAAGATCCAGCACTTATGAGAAAAATCATCAACAAATATCACATAATACCTGTGCCTTGTTGTCGAAGCTACTGAGAAAGGTCCACACACGTCTGTGTGAATTCTCTCAAGGATCGTCGTGGCGCGACTATCCTTCTCGTGAAAGGTGGCATTCACAAATTTTCTTAAGGTACACCCCTTGCACTGATCTGACTACGCAAGAGTACCCTTAGGAAGCCTAGTATAAATATGCTGCAGTATCTTCAAAGGTCCATGGTGAAGGTGGCCCAATCTCTGGTGCCACAACTCGCCATCATCCTGGCTCACCACTCCTTATGCCTTTCCTACCATTGCTGCACAGCCATCTACCTGCAATTGATAAAGGTTCTTAACTCGAACCCTATCCTCCGGGTCTCACCATTTTCCTTACTGTGTAGGAAATATTTTCCCTTGCTAAAGACAACATCATATCCCTTGTCTTCTAACATTGCCACAGAGATAATATTCTTCTTCAATCCTGGAACATGCATCACTTCCTTTAATAAGAAGGGTTTACCAGACTCCCTCTTAAAGGAAATGGTACCGATACAGGTCGCACTGTATCTACCATCATTGCCCATCTCGATGTGCACTCCAAGATCTTTCTCATCCAGATCAGTAAAAAAATCTCGATCTCCTGTCATGTGAAAATATGCACCACTGTCAAGAAACCGCACTGATCCTGTAATACTTGAGACCAAGCATGCGATCAGTGAAAAATCCAGCTCAAAATGTGAGGCTAAGGCCTCTCCAACAGCAGTCCCAACAGCCTGCTTATTTTTCTTCTTCTGTGGACAATTAGTGGCGTAATGTCCGTGTTGGTGACAGTGAAAGAACTTCACCTTGGAAATGTCCTACTTATTTCCTTTCGCACCGGATTGAGAAGCTTTCTTGCTCTTCCCCTTCTTTGCTTTGGCATCCAAAGTGCAATAATCTTCATTAGAGTTCTTTGATGAAGATCTGTCTCTGGTACTTCGCCTTATCTCCTCTTGCACAAGATCCGACCAAAGTCGCTCCCATCATGGCAATTTCTCCCGACCATTGACAGAGTCCTGATAGGAATTCCAACTCTTCGGAAGCCCAAGGAGAGCCAAACTCACCAATTCCTCATCATAAACAGTAACCCCCACACTTCCCAGCTCATCCCTGCATTGGATGAACTTCGTGAGGTACTTGGGCATACTGTCGCCTTTCTCCATTTTTATGTTTCTGAGTTTATTCTTGAGCGCCAACTTCCTTTGGTTGCTCTTGCTTTGGAATAAATCTGTCAAAGCTTTCCACATAAAGAATGGAGAAGCCTTACCATGAAGGTTGGATACTATGTGATCATTCACACCTTCCAACAGAATCCTTCGACACTTTGTTGTCTTCTTTTGCCATGCGTCAAGTACGGCAACATCACTAGAAGTAGGCTTTGGAATTTCTGCATCTATGAACACCTTCAACCCATTATCATCCAGCACCACCTCCATCCTATCCTTCCATGAAATATAATTCAAGCTGCCCTCAAGGGCATACTCCAATCGCAATCCATTGAAAGACATCTCAACTTCGACACCAAGAAAACACTGCTACAAATTCGAATTCCACCAGCACAAAACTCAACTGCTTCAATGTTTTGCAATTGCTCCAACAATAAATATTGCTCTGATACCATGTAAAAATTTGAATAACTGATATATTATTTACCGATATTCTCTTGATCACACACTATTTTAGCTTCATGCATAATACATAATCTCTTCCACCATTGATCATCACATGCGGAAATAAAATCAATTGCATGCACACATTAAAACCACAAACAATCACACATATGAACACAGTATTTAATGGGAAAGCTTAAAGCTGAAAACCCCAAATATCTATATATTATATGTCATGGAGATCATGTAACAATCATAGTACAAAATCTCCTCACAAGCTCTCATGCACACCCTCAATTTCTACACACTATCAAGCTAGATCTAGCAAAACACATGCTCCAATATTTTTCCACTTGATAGCCAGCCTCTATTGCGTTTTCAATGCTATGGGATGGCTTCATTAAATATATAAACCACCTAGCTTGAACTGCGCAATCCTCATGGGCTACTCCACCTATCTGTGTGTTGCAAATAGCAACAGTATAGTCACAACTGATAGTTAACCTGCTCTTTCACCTATTTCTTCACTGGTCTCCACTGAAACTGTCCATGCACTGAAGTTAACTGATGCATTCTTTATTTGATTAATGAGTTTATAATTAGTGAATTAATTAATAATTAATTCACACCACTCTCACTAATTGTATCAATTAGTTAAACTGAATACAAATAGCTCAACTATGTTTAGATTAGTTAAACTGAATACAACTCCACTAACTTCCTCGATCAACTCCACCAAACTCTGTCACATGAGTTCTAACTGAAGTATCCATGCAATAGCTCCACTTAACCCTCAGGAATAGCGTAATTCCTTCTGTCAGCTCCTGTGCCACATCTGTGCACTTAACTGAAGTGCTCCAAGAGAATAAAATAATGTTTAGAGTCCAAATATTATTAAGAGCTAATAATATTCGACATATCTATTTTTAGACTGGCAATCTAAAAATAGATTCCGCCCAATATGTCTAAAAATAGAAGTCCATCTATTTTTTCCAACTTGACCAACCATCCAAAAATAGCATCTTGCAACTCATAGAACATGATCCATATGTCTAAAAATAGACATAGTCTAAAAATAGACTTTGCGCCAAAAATAGCCTACGGGCCCACTTAGTGAAGGCGACTCCTTTCCACTAAGCTCATCATCTTGTTGCAATCTCAACAACTACTATATGTGGGAGACTCCTTCCTATGTGGAATTACCTCCTGATACTTCAATGCTAAAGGGTAGCCCCTTTGTACTTTGATTGTGCCATCCCTTTCTCCTAAAATATCATGCAAAGTATGGGATAAATTCATCCCATACTCTCCCAAGAGTAGCCAAAGAAAAAATAGCTCTTGTTGCCTCCTCACATCTCCATCATGCAAATCATGAGGTGAAAACATGATGATTGACATGAAGAATTCCATATCATCACAATGCACCCACACTACTTGTTTCCATATGATGCAAGTGCCATGCCAAGTCCCAAACAACATACCCCTTGAAGTAGTATATGTCACATGCTAACCAAAATATTTCAAGAGTAGCAGCGCAGCCTTGCCTACTACTGCCCTGTGTCATAGATCTGCAAATTTCTTTCCAACCTCTTGCTCATCAACATCACCCATCCAACCAATGGTGAGTGTTTATCATCACGCTCAAAATTTTATTCCTCCAATGTAGAATACCACCCTCCCAATCCAAATCACTATCTCTACACTTCATGGGATGTTGAAGTGCAACCTCCTGGAGATATTCAAATGAATACCACTCATTAATGACCAAATAGAATCCATAAGGATCCAAGTATACTGAAGGCAAAATCTTCTTATTGAGCTGTGAAGTGCTCATCAAGAAGGATCCATCATAACAGTGGAAGAGAATATGTCTCTCATAAACCATATGCCTATCCCCTGCTACACATGTAGAATGGTCATTGTAATGCTCCAATAATGGTTGGGTCCCAAACTCATCACTGTTGATCTCCATAATGGTGCATCTGCTATCTCAAGATCATGCTCAATTTCGAACACATAGTCCTGCATTGCATTGTTTAGGTCAATACTCATCCTATCCTCCAAAAATATACACTCCAATCCCAAGAGTTGTGTGCAGCTCAACAATAAATAATCAGAATGACTGTATATCTCCTCCTTAAACCAATCAAGTATCTTCTGCGCATTGATAGTCTGCTGCTCTAAATCAGCAATGTGCTTTGAACCTAAGTCATGTATTTTCCTTGATAGCATGTTCCAACAATACTCCATATGATGTGATGAAATAATCGGAAGTGGAAATATGTGCATACCTTGGTAAAGCTTGGGCACATCTTGTACTACTACAAGGGTTCCTCCCACCAGTGTGATGACTTCCCCAACTACTAATGATGATGATTACTCCTTTATAGCTGCACCAATGCTGGTATAAGTCTCCTCCTCCTCATGCATCTCCAGAATAGTCCATGGGACTCTAAATTTGAAGAGTTCAAGTCCACTTTGAAAAGGTGCAAGTGTTCTTTCTCATGATGCAAGTGCTCCTGCAGCAAGTGATGGTGGAAGTTTCTTCTCATTTGATTTCTTCTTGTCAAACTTCTTAATAAACCTTTGAGTAAAATATGCATATGTGTTCACTCTTGCATGACTCAAATGGTTGAACCACCAAATTTTTTCTTCACCCTCAAGGTGCAGTGCTGCAATCTCAACATCTTCTCTTTCTACTACTGGATGTAGCAGAAAGAATCCATCCAACTTCATTCCCCAAGATCTTGTTGTGCATGTGGATGACCCATCAAATGTAGACAAGATAAATCTATTGTTGCAAGGTCTTCTTTCTTCTTTGATCTAAATGAACTTTGGGAGAGTTAGATTCTCCTTGAAAGCTCTTGATTGAGATCTATATTCTGCAAGATACTCACTTAGAATCTCATGATCTAAGTGTCCTCCATCTCCATGCCTTTTGTTTTCTTCTTCAAAATAATATGGAATATTGTATTTCTTTGGAGCTCTATGCAATACCGGTTCTTTCTTCTACTAATATGAAGTGCATGGACCTTCCTCATCTTGAAACCCTAGTGTGGTTTCATTGCTTTTCTCCACCTTTCGTTGCTTAACCTCCTTGGTGAGGTCCCTCTTAGATCAGAAAAGAGATGATATGAAACTCATTCCTTCCATCATTCTTATCTCTTTATCCTTCTTCTTATTCTCCTTATAGCATAATGGCTGAGATCCGTAGGCTGAGCCGAGATTATGCTCTGATACTGCTGTAATATTTTCAAATGGGAAAAGCAGGAATATAGTGCAAAATCAAGGAAATAGAAATGAATAATATTACACCAAAATGTATCAGAACCATGGAGCCATTTTATTATGTAAATCAGCAGCAAATGAGTACAATAAAAATGGGCACAACTCAAATAATCAAGGGAAACAAGCCTCTGATGAATACATATGCAAATATGAAATGTTGCTACATAGCAGAATGCTAGAGAATAAGTACATTGCATTTTTAGATGGTACACTACTACCAGAAATGCACAATATAATATATCTTCTAATGTATGTCTCATAAAGTGCTAGGAGTAGAGATCTAAGCTCCCAAACACATTTCCAAAATAACCCAGGAAGGGTTTCCTGAAATACACAAATGAAAAAAATACAAATATGGCCCTAGGGCTGAATAATATCTGCAACTAGATAGATGATAGGAGGTGTATGATCTAATCTGGAAATGTATGGAAACTCATCCTATAGATTCTCCAAATGAGAGTTTGATACCCTCACTGAAATCTATCTCCCCAAACCAGGGATCCAAACCCCCTACTAGAACTGCACTCTGAATAACACAATTCCTTTAGGAAACTATGTTGTAACTAATTGCAGTACCTTAGCCTAATGCTAAATGATAAAATGAAGCTCAATATTCTCCTTTACAAACCTCCTGGGTGAAGGGCTGCTCCCTCCACTGGAAAACAATCTTAGAAGTTGGGTTTCTCAGCCCTCCACTATTGCACCCTACAACATAGCACAACCCTAAGCAAAAACTGAACCGTTGAAGAAATTTGTAGCTTGGACAAATGATGGAATGTGGAAATGTGGTTAAATACTATTCCTAGAGGCTCCTCAAGGAAAGAGGTGGGATTCACACTCAAGAACACCCTGTGCTAAACAACACTGCAATCTTAGCTAAATAGTTGAAGAGAGCAACAAGTCTAAACAAACCATCAAGAAAATAATAATCAAAACATACCCACAATGGCTGCCATCCTCTTCCTTATATTCTTGGTGAGCTTTCTCACCCTGGGCCCCACTCATTAAAGTCACTACTTCAATACATGCAATATCCCTCCAAAACTATGTTTTCCTTCCATGAATGCCACTCCTTCCATACCAGCGCTGTTTGATTTGGTCAAGGTTGACCCAATCTTCATACTCCATCCCCCTTTCACACCTAAGGGTCTTCAATCTAGCTTTTAGATGACCTCCTTTCACATTAGGAGTGTCTTTTATTCCTACTAAGGATATTTATGGGTATCCTTACCCTCTTATTTCTCTAGCTAAGAGAAAAATCAAAATTTAATATTCCAATTAGCTATGTGCTAATTTAGGAATATTATAGTAGATGTGAGGGGAGAAGTTATGTTATAGTATACCACCTTATACATTGAGATTGTGCAATGTGTAGTCTCTCCCAGTCATTGTCGAGGCTAAACTGCACATTGTGCAGTATCAAGCCTGAGGCTACAGCCCTGGCTGCAGGGACTATGCAATGCAAAGTTCCCATAGCCAATCTCCCTCACTTGATCATCAAAATTGTGAAATATCTCTAACTATTTTTCCATTTTTCTTTCTGATCTTACTTTGAAGATATATTTGCAAAAGCTAATGTTTTTTTTCCATGAGTTCATTTTTTGTCCCATGGTTACCACAGTCATTGAGCACTTATTTCTAATAATCACTATTACCATGGCCCCTAAGAGAGTTTATTTAAAATATACCACTGAAAGAAGTACATGGGAAGTAGTCTAGAAAATGCCAGTAAACTTGCCAATGTATGCAGACACTCAATTGTTTGTGGAAAAGGAGTCAGATCTAACATGGAAGAAAGTTAAGGATGTTTTTTCAGCAAAGATATTCAAGGAATATTTAGATGAGTTGCATATATATATTAGTGTTCAGAAGTCATGATTATATATGGTTTCATGTAGATATATAGTCTTCACATGTACAAATTTCATCAGCTGGATTGTTTCTCATATTGATGTGAAGATCATGACATTGAAAAATTCTAGTGGATAGAAGCTTTTTATGTTTCTAGCGAAAGATTGCAACTTATGTATGATTTTTCCAAGCGAGTAGCACTCATGGACTCATAATTTTATGCCACCAACAACTCTGTGAGCACAAGAGATATTATTAAAGGTTGGGTTAAAGAGCCATCAACTTTTCGAAATATACATACACATTCATACAAGACAAATTCTCTCAGGAGGGCCTTCTATCTCTTGGTTATCTTAGCTTGCAAAATTTATGGTCATCAAATCACATTGACCCTTCCTCAAGGGTGGGAAGTCTTATTGAACCAAGTTGTGAATGAGGGGAAGTTCTTCAACTGCTTTGATTTATTGGCTTGATAGTTGAGAGCCCATGTAGCACATGCTCGAAATCCTCCCAAGGGCAGGAAATCAAGGTTCTATATGTCCGCATATTTACTAGATGTGATTTGTGCAAAAAATGCATTTCTTGGAATGGACTAGACATGGACACCAAGAGACCCTACTGTGTATGTCTATTGCAAGATGATTTCAGATTTCAATCGTCGAGGAGTATTGGAGAAGCTAACTAACCATTTCATCATTCCACTTTACAATATCATATTTTAGGAAGAACCACCTTGCATGTCACGTGGAGAAATTAAGGCAATATCAAAGATGCAGACTGGTTTGCCTCACCAGATGGAACCTTCCTTAGAATATTTGGCACTCAAAACTCACCATATCTTTTTACATTGTATTCCACCGACAAGGTTTTCATGTAACAAGTTTCGTATCATCTCACCATAGGGTTGTCATCAACCTTACACAGGAAGAAGAAAGAACCATGGCCCACTCTTCATATGCAAGTTGGATTGTACAAGATAAATAATATTAAAGTCATGAACATCGAACAAAATATGATAGAGAAGTTTACATTCGGTGCCTGGGACTTTAATCCATAAAATCCCCTTAGTATTTACAAGGACAATTGTGTGAGAATACACTATCAGTGGCTCAACGAGACTTTTCATTGGTCGGAAGAGGATCAATGGAAGAATTTTTCTATAATGCCTCTAGACCTTGTGAGTTGGTTAGTATAGTATATACTTCACAGATCACTCCAAAAAAGGAAGAAACTCCAAAAGAAATGCCAAAAAAATGGAGAAACCCTATGCAGGATAAGGGAAAGAGGAAGGTTTCTTATAATCCAAGGGGATAATAAAGCTACTAGATCAAAGCAAATCCACTTATTATGAAAGAGGTTTTATAAATTGAGGCAAAGAGGAAACATAGGATGCAGAGAGTAGAATGGAAGATAAGAGAAGAGCATAAGAGGATAGTGGAGGAAGAAAATAAGACAAAATAACAAAGAATAGAAGCGAAACAAGGAAGAAGAAGAAAGGAAGTGTGCAATAATAGAAGAAACATTAGCAAAAGGAAAAGGTAAAGAGAAAGAACAGAATTGGCCAATAGTAGAGGAGGAGAGCGGATGAATATAAGATTGGTAGCTTGCTCAATAGATAGAATAATTGATCGAGATTGTGGACATGGAGGAGAAACCGAAGCCCTCGAATCAGGATGTCAACCTAATGCCGAGTGCACAACAGGTCACCATTCAGTCTCCACCAGCTCGACTAGAAAATTTTGCTCTGAGCAAGGACGAGGAAGTTATTCCTCTTAATGATGATCCAGTCATGGACACGTACAATATTTCATATGATTAACTTCATAAGAATATTTTAAAAGCATGCAGGAAACATTTTCCGAATGAACTCACCTTGCCTACATTCATCATAGAGAGAGAGAGATAGTGGTAGGAACCAAGAAGATTCCTAATGCCATTTTCGAAGCCAACTTGGCCTTTGCAGGTGAGGCAAGATCAAAAAATAATTATTTGATGGCCGAGAATAAGAAATCGGCAAGGAATTTAAAGGCTTCCAGGCAAGAGGTAGAACAGCTCCACGTAGCAGAACAAAACATAGCTTCTACATAGGTCTACTTGGAGGAGATGAGAGTAGAAATACTTAGTGAAGTATTGACACTTGGAGAGACCATGCAGAATCTCTATGAGGATATTATGACCATATATAAGGAATTTTTCCACTTTCATGGTTTACAGTGAAAAAACAAGGACTTTTTCAAAACTCTCAGGAATGTACAAGCTGTCATCACCACTCTGCAAGAATGGTCAATGTGATACAAATGGGAACCATTTAACATGGAAAAGAAGATGAAGCCACAGGAAGAGCTAGAGAAATAAAGACTCAGAATGTTAATCCAGAACAACAAACAACTCACCTGATTCATTGGTAGCATGAAGACATCATATGCATGATTATATAACAATATGGATTTCTTGGTGAACCCACATAAGATCACATAATTTTCCTCACTCACTGAAGCCAAACGAAAGAACCAGGTCAGGAAGGAGATCAAATATTACTTGGAGAAGCTTAGAAAAATTTCCATCAAGGAGGATTTGGAGCTAAAAATAAAGAACATGCATAACTACATCAGCGGTCCTATCCAGATCAGACCAATGTTTCTCTTGCTCGAGAAGGAAGTTAAAACTGGTTCAAAATCATTGTACCCAGATACTATGGAGACTAGAGTCCGATTCCATCCAGATACCATCATTCAATTTTGGGATGGCATAGCATATTATCGAGCTTGACACAATATGTGACCGAGAAGAACCAAGTGGAAGCTATCGAGATAGAGTTTCCCCAAACTCAAGCATCATATTGTTTTGTCTTGTCAGGTTATCAAGTTGTCTCTACCCTATTTTGTCTTATATGGGTATGAGTGTATGTTGATCGGATAAATCCCTCTTGCAGACAAGATCGATCTCCCTAGTACCAAAAGGTAATCTAGCAACAAACAACCAAATAAACCTATCTTTCTCTAGACATATGAAATTTGCAAAAGAATAATA
>JAXQQM020085987.1:0-28595 GCA_034641835.2 Pinus albicaulis | reverse complement strand
TTTGATGTATTATTAGGCCAACCATACTTGTGGAAGAGAAATTTTGTGTATGAGTCCCGGTCTCGTGTTGTTATTGCTACTTTGGGAAATAAATTGTACATAATACCAGAGGTACCACCGCCTCCCACTATCTCTTTGGTTACTGCAAAACAATGCAGTAAGCTCATTTCCCAAACCAGGAAATTTGTTTTCTTGATGATCCGCCCCCAGGGCAAGAAGAAGATAGTGGCCACAACCTCCAGACATGGCTCCTCTGCACGACAAAAACAAATGGAAAAGGTTGTGGAGGAGTACGGGGACATCTTCACCTCTCCCACAGGGGTGCCTCTACACTGTCAGGTCAAGCACCCCATTGACCTAACCCCAGGTGTGCCGCTACCCAATGGACCGATCTATAGGCGCTCTGTTCTGGAGAATGATGAAATCAAGAGGTAGATTCAGGAGCTGCTGCAGAAAGGTCACATCCAGCCAAGTTCATCGCCCTGTGGGAGCCCGATCGTGTTGGTACAGAAGAAGGATGGGACTTGGAGAATCTATATTGACTATTAGGCGTTGAACAAGATCACTGTCCGGAATAGGTACCCGATCCCACGGATTGATGACCTTCTGGACCAACTCAAAGGGGCAAAATATTTCAGCAAGATCGACTTGAAGTTTGGGTATCACCAGGTACCAATCGAACCCTCTGATGTGTGGAAGACTGCCTTCAAAGCCAAGGAGGGCCTTTTCGAATGGCTCGTCATGCCTTACAGATTAACAAATTCTCCCGCAACCTTCATGAGGTTGATGGATGACATCTTGTGTCCATTCACCAACTCATTTGTAGTGGTATACTTGGATGAAATTCTAATCTTCAGCCAGACTTGGGAAGAGCACCTCCACCACATACAAGAAGTCCTCCAAACACTATGACAACATAAGTTGTGTGCCAATTTGGAGAAGTGCACTTTTGGCATGACCCAGGTTCAATATCTGGGATACATTATTGATGAAAGGGGGGTGCATGTGGATCCAGCCAAGATCCAAGTCATTCGAGATTGGCCAGCCCCAACCACCCTAACAGAGCTTCGTAGCTTTCTACATCTTGCTAATTTCTACCACAGGTTCGTGTTGGGATTCTCTCATATCACCTGGCCCTTGAGTCAAGTCACCAAGGGAGGAGTGAAAGAAAAATTCTGTTGGTCGGAATCTCAACAGAAGGCGTTCGTAGAATTGAAACATCGCCTCTGTTCTGCCCCAGTTCTCACATTACCAGACTTGCAACAACCATTTTAGATTGAGACAGATGCCTCTGACTATGCTATTGGGGCAGTTCTTATTCAACAGGGGCATCCAGTGGCATATCATAGTGAGACATTGTTCGACATAGTTCAAAAGTATCCCACTTATGACAAATAAATGTATTCCATTGTGCAGGCTTGTCGACAATGGAAGCATTACATTTTGGGGAAGGAGACAACCATCCACACAGACCACTAACCCCTGTAGTTCATACAGACACAAGGGAAGTTGCAGAACGATCGCCATCATAAGTGGTCCACATATGTGCAACAATTTCATTTGAACATCAAGTACAAGCAGGGTAGTACCAATAATGTTGCAGACTACCTCAGCCGACTGTCGATCGTGGCCATAACCATCGTTCTCAACTCTTGTGGGCATGAGACTTTTGATTGGCTGCTTCTCTACAAGAGCGATCCAGAATTCAGCTACACATAAAAGGCACTCTTGGGGGGTATGCAAGTTCCAAAATTTCACCTCCAAGATGCACTATTATGTCACCTAGGACACCTTTGTGTTCCTTCAAGCGAGCGTGCCAAGATGATATGGGAAGCGCACTACAGTCGAGTCGTTGAGCATTTTGGGGTTGAGAAAATAGTGGCAGTACTGCAGAAGTATTTATATTGGCCAAACCTTCGACAGGATGTCAGAAAGTACATCAGATCCTACACTGCTTGCACCATTGTCAAACCGACCATCAAGAAGCAAGGGCTCTATACTCCGCTACCTACCCCTAGTCGACCGTGGGAATCCATCTCCATGGATTACATGTTAGGCCTTCCTTCTACTAAGCATGGAAACAACTGTGTTTTTGTGGTCGTCAACAGATTCTCAAAGATGGCCATTATGGTGGCCTGCAAGAAGAATATCACAGCATAAGCCACTGCTAAACTCTTCTTCGAACGAGTGTGGGTGCACTTTGGGATCCCACAGTCTATCATATCAGATCGCGATAGCAGGTTCCTTAGCACATTTTGGTCCAGCCTCTGGTCAATGTTGGACACCAAGCTCACCAAGTCCACAGCTTTCCATCCCCAAACTGATGGCCAGACAGAGGTCGTCAACAGGATGATTGTACACATTCTGCGCATGTACAATTCAAATCATCCACGCACATGGGATGAGAGCCTTCCCTATGTACAACATAGTTATAACTGGGCTCTATCGACCACAACCCCTTTTAGGTGGGCTTGGGATTCCAGCCACTATGTCCCATTGACGTAGCCATGCCATTTGCAGCTACTTAGGCTGATTCGGCTCATGTCCGTCTGAAGCTGACAAATCAAACAACTTCATCGAGCGCATTCAGCACATCCGCCAACAGGTTCATGACATATTGGACAAAGCCAATGCTAAGTACAAGCAACGACATGATCAACATCGGGTTCCACACAACTGCTAGGTGGGCGAAAAAGTGTGGCTACATTTGCAGAAAGAGCGCCTCACTGGACCCCACCGCAAGATTCACCCACTCCGATATGGGCCGTACACCATCACCAAGGATGTAGGGAACAATGCCTTCGAGCTCAATATTCCACCATTCCTTGGTCTGCACCCAGTATTCAATGTAGACCGCCTTCGTCCCTACTTCCCACCTCTATTGGACACCTCTGACATTGCAGAAGAACTCACACCAAAAGAGTTAAACCCAGACTGCATGGAACAGGCCACCACAGACTATATCATGGACATGCAAATCAAGAACACTCGCCGACAGAAGATCCAACTGTATCGGGTTGTCAAAGCTAGCCAACTCCTGCACCAAGGCAAGTGGTTCACCAGGGACCAAGTTCATTAGAAGTTTCCTCATCTCATGGAGGAACTCAACGCAATGGGGACCATTGCTTCCTAAGGGGGGGGGAATGATCCAAGTGGATATTGGTGGCCACCCGCCTATTCCACTTGGTGCCCCACCATTGTCTCTTTCAGTTTTTTTTCACAACGTACTATTTTTAGCAGTTTTTTGGGTCCTGAACTTTCGGAGCCGTTTTGAGGCCCCAAACAGAGATAGTATGCCGAAGTTACATCCTCGAGAAGTTGAAACACCAATTTGCTCAAATGGGGCCCATAGTTTTGGCGCTTCATCTCCTAGGGTTAGGTTTTTGGACGTTTAGAGTTCTCCATTGTTTCTCCATAATAAATAGGCCCTCGAGCCTCATTGTAACACAGTTCAGAGGTCTGTAGCCACCACATCTCTTATCAGAGATTCACTACCAGCACCCTAGCTATTTTATTTCCATCATGTTTGTAAGCATATTTCTATGATTTGATATTAATGAAATGAAGCCTTATTTCCGTTGTATTTCTATGTTTATGGTTATTTCTGTATTCTGTTGCGTTCCTGCATAAATCTGGATCACCAACCCTCTCGTCAAGGATCAATAAGCTAAAAGAAGTAAGAAACCATCCAATTCAAAAGTCTCACCAAGTTTCCTTATAGAGACAAATACACATGATGAATAATACAAAGAACCCTTATGGAATTCTAATTCCAATCCTACCTTTTATTCCAATTTTGATTATGAATAAGGAAATACAAGGAAGATGAGGATGAGGATAAAGATGAAGAAGAACTATTCAACACCAAATTATACATATTGTGAATAAGATATCGAGTTAGTTGTGATTTGTTTCATTCTACTTTTTTTCTTTTCTTTCTAATTATTGTCAGTCCCCTACATTTTGAGGGGACATTTTAGATACTATTTTGTTAACAAGGAATCTACCCTAAAAAGGGAGGGGAAACCATGTGTAATAATTGACTCAATTGGGTGAACTGAACAAGAGCCCATGGTCAAATGAAACACACATGATACCAAACAAACCTCAATATGTGTAATTATATAGATTCATATACTCCTTTCCAATAAACACACAGGGAAAAATATTCTCAGAACTTAAAACCAAACATCCTGCTTGTAGAAAGCGACAGACAAGCAAACTTTGGGTTTGGAAATATGGAAAACTTCCCTTATAAAAGAAAATTAGGGGGAAATTTCACCATCTTCTTGGTTAGAATGCACTAAGGAAATATCATAAGAACATCATATCGTGATCATACGATGACTTGAACAAGACAAAACAAGGACACAAACCATAAAACACAAATATAATTAGTGTGGTTAACTACCCAAAACTGGTTACCGAAAGGCTTCAATTACTCATATAGTGGACTGGAATGTGGTCACAAGTGAATACTACACACATATTCTCAACACCCATTAAATAACCAACCCCCCGGATTTTTTCATTTTTAGCCTCACATCTACATCCTCTCTAGTGTATTCGAGAGAAGGAATCCATTCCTTCTATACTATGATTGGTTTATTAATTGATGCAAAAATCTGGTTTTCCTGCCATATGTTTCAATTTAGGGTGTCTTCTCTTAATAAGGATATTGAATCCCCTAATATTCTCAAAAAAATATTTTGATAATTTTTGAGATAAACCTCCCAAAGAGTAGTTTTTCTGCAATTCAAAAGTAGTTGTCCTTCGTCCTTTATATTTTCCTTTGCTAATTTCTTCCTCACCTTTAAGGATTTTGTCTCTATGGCTATGGAATTAATGGGGTTTTCCCTCACCTTTATGAAACATTGATTTTATTTCCTATTTTTCAAGTTGCTACAATTCCCAAAGCTTATATTTCAGTAAATTTTCTTAGATAGCTTGATCATATATTGTTTCTAAAAGGTCTATGTCAACATCTTCCATTATTGTGTTGTTTAATAGATGATTTAATCTCATCATCCATGCATTGTTATTGTTTGTCCCTTTTCGATTCTTCCTGGTGGTTTTTGGTTTCCTTTAGAATGTGTATTCCTTTGATGTTCTTCTTCCTCTAGGTTGTTTATTTTGATTAATTTTCCTTATTATTATTGGGTTGGTGGTATAACTAAGTTCTTTGCTTATTTTATTCTCGTTATTCTACATATTTCACTATTCTTCCTTATTTATAATGTTTAGAATCCAAACTTAATGGTATTTGTCTCCTTGTTTCGTTGCTACTTCTCTAAAACTTTAAATTTTTATTCGAATCTCTTAAATCCATCCAAACAAATTTTTTCTTGTATTCTAGTCGATTTGGTAACCCAACACCATAAACCGATTTTCATGTTAGGGTTTTCATCCTAAGGGTATATTCTCATAGTTTATAGTTACAAATATTAATTGCCTTGGAATCAAGTATTGTGGGTACAAGGAAAGGGTTAGACAATTTCTAGGGAAGTATTGAAGATGTACCTCATTTCTTTAGTGATTTTATAGGGCTCAAAGTAAATCCGAAGTGTGTTGCTAAAATACTCCAAGACTTTTTTCTTGGTAATTATGAAAATATAGGGTGAATTAGAATTAGTTTTGAAATATTAATTTGAGTCAATTTCTATTATTTAGTGTCTAAAAATTGAATCTTTCCTTTTAAAAATGAAATAAAAAATAAAATCAATATATATATATATATATATTCCAAATATAAATCCAAAATTCATACTTAAAAAAAATCAAAAGCAGCTAAAATATATATATATATATATATATGTATATATATATATATATATATATATATATATATATATAAGAGAAATTTGGTGTAGAAAAAACATCCAAAATTAAAGATAATATTCTAAATGATATTTTTTTTAAAATAGATAATATGTGTTCTAAACATGTTTTTTGGGTAAATAAAATGCTAATAACTTATATTATTTTGGAGAAGAACTTAAAAAATATGTGTTGCTTTCATCGATTTTTTTGTTTTTGCTTTTGTTTTTAGGATCCCAAACAATGATATAAATCCACATCCATAATAATCATAATAATTTGATGTGCTTTATGATATGACAAAGTGCCTCTATAATTGACCTAGCAACAATTCATTAAAAAAACAAAAAGTTTTGTGCCCATATGACATAAGTCCCACTTATCATTTATTAGAATGACCATTAAGCAGAGTTTGTTAGTTCTCTTGATTGAGGAATAATGCAGATGGTCATGGATCCTTAATTGGCTCCCTACAAACAAAAAAAATAGATGCTCCATGATTATTAAAATTTGCTACAAGCCCTTCATATCGAAAAATGTTAATGGACTGTGGTATCCATCGAATTTGTATCTCTCGCTTTTCAACTTTCTCTTTATGATGATCAACCAAATAAACTACAAAAAACCTAATACAAAGAGGCAAAGGATTACAAAGCATGACTTATTTCTTAACTTTTAAAGTTAATGATTTGACCAAACTCTTTGAATCCTTAACTTGACAAAAGATATTTCATTGCTACTAAATGGAGAATGTGTTATGTCGTTTGTTGCCCCCATACCCTAGGAAATAGAGATTTTTCTTGATTCAATTCATGTGAGACTCAAATCAATATACTAGGGTCATTAAGAATATGAGAGACACAAGCATTATTCTCATGAAGGCTATCAAGAGTTGCATGTTGAATCTTGAAAAGGGATATGTATAATTACCTCTAGGCATGTTGACAGGATATAGAGATGAGACTCATGGGTTCAATATCCTCAAAATCAAATACAAAATTTAAGTTTTTTTACATTACATATTGTATCTACATAGTAAATGAAGTGTCCCTTAGGAAAGAAATTAGGGTGACCATGTGGAGGAGAACATTATCTAAAGAAAAGATAAAGTTTCTTGGGAATCCATAATGAGAAACTTATCATTTGGATCCTCTAAGACATCAGGGTTAGGATCTTCCATTGCGGTCATTAATGTCTCAACATAATAGATTTGTCGATTATGCTCTACCACCACCTATAAACAAAGTGTAAATAAAGTTCACTAGGGTGCAAGGATTATAAATAAAGCACTTTATAGAAAAACAAATAGAATTTCAAATCCATTACATTTGAAGGAAATTTTTTGTTAAATAGGGAGAAAAGAATGAAAAGATTATTCAAAAAAAAAAAAACATATAACAGTATTCCCCATTGAAAATGAACTTCTCTTTCAAAATTATCGTGCAACATAAGTATACTTCTATAAATTCCAAGCTATAATAATGAAGTGATAAAAAGGAAATTTGAACAAAGACAAATAACAATCCTACACACATTAAGAGTGGGCCCATTTTAGAAGGTCCTCCTACAACATGTATTTTATAAAAAAAAAATAGGCATACATTTACTTATATAAATTCTTATTTGTTTTCATAAAAATTTTGATTAATGAAAATGTGTACATACAAATTCCCTCATCCTTTTTTTTTTTATAGAATTATACAATTTTTAAGGAATGTAAATGTAATTAATGCATATATATACATACAAATCTCTATTGATGTTTTGGCAACATCGGGTTGAAATTCTCCCATGTGGTCGTGTTGATTTGATTAGTAGGGGAATGATACATTCACCCAAAGTAGCCATGTTGATTTGGCCAAGAGTGAATAGCCCAAGGACACACATCTCCCATGGGGTCATGCAAATTTGACTAGGGGAGATTGATACATTTACCCACATGGCCATGTTGATTGGCTAGGGGTAAATGGCCCACGACATTCACATTGCTAGCTCTAGGGTGGAGTGATCTATTTTATGGAGTAATTTTGAATTATTTATCTAATGGGGTTTTTAACCCATTAGTGGGGTAACAATTCTAGTCTAATGTTGAGTTGTCATGTAAGCTCCATAAGTGAGGGGGTGAAGAACTACCTTTATGGGTGTCCCCTCACATTTGAGCTCTATATCAATAGACATACATGTGAAAGGCAAATATATCAACATAGCAAGCTCATTGATCTTCTCTAAGTAATGAAGAAATTTAGCTAAGGAGAAATATGTTGGAGATCATCACTTCTATATCTCGTGTTTCGGTCGCATGTGTGAGAGAATGAGTTTGATGAGCTTCACGTGTGAGAAAGAAAGCCAACTTGACTAGAGTTGACTGAGTTGTTGACCAAACTATTTGACCAACTTTTGGAGGTCGCATGTGTGAGACATTCACTATTTGACCAACCACATTTTGATTGTAGGAAGGCCACATGTGCATACCATTGACCGCAGGGCCAAAATTTGACCACAAGCCAGTTTTGACTAGGTTTTTAACCTGTGTTTACTTTTGTTTTTTTTTTACTAGCTTAACCAACAACTATTTTGACCAGGTTTGTCTGATAATTTGACTTCGATATTGGCACAAATTTCTAGACAAATTTATGATTTGTAAACCTTGTTGAAAGACAATGTTTCCTTAAGAAAACATTCTTGGGTTTTCTCCCAAGTTTGGGCTTCTTAGGGTAAAATTATTGTCTCTATTGTGCATGGTTGTCTTTATATGATTTTTACTGTTTCCAATGCATTTAATGTTCTGAGTATAATTATTCAATGATAGCAGTGGCATAAAATAATGCATGAAAAATTATTAAAAATTAATTATATGGTAGAAAATTGTATTCTACTGCACTTGTCATAGAGTTTCAAGAATTTCCTCATCTTTATATATGTGTGTGTGTGTGTGTAAAGAAATTATGAAAAAAAAAAAATTTGTATTAAATAATATTAGAATTTTCATATCACCGCATATATCCACATATTTTACAATGATGTCATTAAAAAAAATTAAAATTAAAATTAAATTAATGACATTCAACTTTAATGTAAATGTAACAGAGAGATCTGAGTTTATCCTAAGTTGTGGCACATAGAGGAAGACAAGTTATAGACCCCTGTTGAGTTCCTCTGGGATTAAATATATATATATATATGCATCTTAATATCATCATGCACATTATAATGATGTCAAAAAGAAAGGCACATACAAAGAGAAAATAAAATGTATAGAGCTCCAAGGATCTTCAAGGATTAACCCAATTTAAGAGTGGTTTATAACAATGGAAAACATTAACATAAAGTTATTGATCTTTTTTTGCTATATTCATTGGCTACAAGTAGAAGAAAAATGATGTGCCATAACCACAATTTCACTGGTACTATGCACTACCCACGAAATTAATGTTGTTGCTGCTAAAATGGTACTGAAGATTTTTCTCTAAAGAATACCTAGATCATCCTAAAATTGCAGCGATAAGCTCCACTCCTCATACCCAAAAATACTGAGAAATGGTTTGGCCCAACTCCAAGCCAAAACAAAACCCACAAAGTGATGCAAATTTATCAGTTAATTAACAATACACCCCTCTATAAGAATGAGGATTTCAGGCCCGAATATCACCCGGAAAATTCTGTAAAATTAGCTAGAGACTCTTCTCAATAAACCTACAAAAAACCAGAAAGGGTTTGGGTTGAATCCACGGACCCCCAGTGACCCCCAACAACTGTGAATTACCCAATTTGGCGAGAAAACGCCCCACTATTTTGATACTACTGAGTTATTTCTCCCAGTCTGGCTAAATTCTCCATTGAGAAATACTTCCTATCTCCAGCCCTTGTCTCTCCCGACTCCACTGCTCTAAACCCCTATGCAACACTTAGTCAATAGCTTTTGTGCTCTTGCCAATAGTTAAAAAAATCGACCCAGGTAATAGCCTCCAATCTAGCTCGGAAAATCGTTGTCCAAACTTCGGTCTAACAAAAAGAAAATTCCCTGCGAAATCTTAGAGCTTCTAACCCACGCTTGCTCCCACAATGTGCTCCACAAAATAACTTTGTGCCCAAGAAAAATGCACTACTGAATAAACAATTGCAATGATGTCCAACGGAAGCTCTGAATTGAGCTCCCCAAATTGCCTCACTTGGGAGACACTCAAATTTCTCTAAAATGAGAGTGGAATTCTTGGTGCTAAACAACACTTTGGCCCTTGTGCTAAACAACTCCAAGAGAAGAAGAAATATGAAGTGTAATAGCAAAAAGATGATCCACAAAATAAGTCCCTCCTCTTTTTATATTTTCTCTCCATCCTTCTAGACTCCTTTTCACATTATTTTATCGTTGGGGTCATTTTCCACTTAGTTATTTTTTCCACCATTTTAATAAAATAATAATTTACTCCTGCAATAAAATAATACTTGTCACCTTTCTCCAAAATACTAGTTGCCCATTTTATTTAATATTACCAAAATTGGGAAAATATTAGATATTAATATGCTCTTGACTTGTATGACTAATATGTGGTCAAAGAAACTGCAATCTAAAGGCATTTCATTTATCTAAATCGCCTAAAAATTACAGTTGGTTAAAATCACACAAACTCTTAACACAACTAAATCTTAACATAACTAGATCTTTTAGGACACCAACCATTAATACAACTAGATTTTTTGATATCTGCATAAACAACTTTGAATTTCCAACATTAACAATCTTAAAGAAAACAAAAAAAACTTGTAAAATAATATTTAATTATTATTGTTAATTTTCAAATATTATTATTTACCCTTTTCTCTTAAAAAAATTCAATACTTCGTTTTTCATAATGTAAATATCTCATTTTCATAAATTAATTAAAAATGTGAATTTAAAAAATACATATACATTGCCCTCCTAAATTATTAATCCTCATTGTTTTCCTAAATATTAAAAACAAACTCTTATGCAAATATTATGAAAGAATTGCGATTTTATGAAATATGAGGCTCCGCTAGACGTTAAGTGTACAGTTAGCGGTTCTAATCATTTAAAGAAATATTGGTATTCCACCCTCTTTTCTCCTTTACGAAATTGGGGCAATGCTTCTCTTTCTTCATCGGATGCCTTTTGACTCCGCACTCTTTCCATGACTCTTCGGTGTCCGTGTCTGCTCCTATTTGCTTGTGCTGGCATGACTTTTTCGGTCTCCGTATCACAGCTGTAACGATGCATTGACAAGACATAATCTATAATATATAATATTTTTCGAATTAAGGTGACCCTAAGCCAGGGCTACCTCTATTATTGGATGGAAAATATAATATAGAATATATTAACTGAGTCTGAAGATTCTAGTATTCGGATAATTCAAATCGCCATGACCTTAATCGTCAAGCAACCGTTAACCTTGTCGCTGAATCTTAATATCACTCGAACCTAGGGTTAGGTTAGGTTAGGTTAGGTTAAAGATTGTCAATGGAGTGTATTTAAAATGCTTAGAAGGTTCAATGATAATTTTCTTAAGTTTTATGGATTATTTTAAAATAGGGAATAGGGAATGGGAATGAACACTCTTGCAATGCATATCATGGAAATATTCAACAAAGATTTTCAAGAGACTTGACAACTAGTCTAGCAATACCCTTTTTAAAAGTGGTGACATTAATAATCCTTCCAATTATAAAACCATTATGATTGATTCTTTGTTTCCAAAGCTTTTTGGCAACACTGTGGAAAATAGAATCAGTAAGTGGGCAGAAGTAAAAAAAAAGAGAGAAAAATAACAAATGGGTTTTAGGCCGAAGCATTCTACAATGGATCATGGCATCACATTGAGACAAATTATTGAAAAGGGGAAAAATGACAAACGGGTTTTAGGCCGAAGCACTCTACAGTGGATCATGGCATCACGTTGAGACACATTATTGAAAAGGTTTGGGGAGATAAAGAAGAAGTATTCTTTTGTTTTGTTGACTTCAAAAAAGCATTTGACACATTCTCTAGAGATAAGTTGTGGCGTAGAATGGAGGAACTTGAAATTCCTTTGCATTATAGATTTGTTGTCCATAGATTTTATGAAGAGGTGAAAGTCAAAATTATAACCTGAGCGGGTATTTCAGAAAGTTTTAGAAGTGACATTGGAGTCAAGCAAGGTTGCCCTCTATTCCCTACTCTTTTTGGTTTATATATTGATAAATTGAAAGAATGGCTAAATTTGCAAGGTGGGGATGGTGTTCGGTTGGGGGAGTTTGTGATAAAGCTTCTTTTATATGATGATGATGTTGTATTGATTTATAAATCGGCCTATGGATTGCAGATGCACCTATATGCCCTTGAGTATTTTTGTAGAGCAGTGGAGATGCAAGTCAATATTAGCAAGACCAAAATAATGATTTTCTTTAATAAAAGGAAGCAAAGTGAGCATACGTTCTTCTTTGAAGGCAACATTCTTGAAGAAGTAAATGAGTACAAATACCTCGGGATTGATTTTAACAACAAACTTAATTGGGAGGACTGCAAACAGAAGAGAATCTTAAGAGGGTGGAAAACATTATATGCTCTTCAAAACAAATGTAGAGAGACAGAGTTATGGGATTGGAAAACGATTAAAGTGCTTTTTGGACTCCTAGTTTGTCCAATGATTCTATATGAGTGTGAATTATGGGCTAGCAGCACCCTATCTCAAAATGGAAGCAAATTGAGAAAATCCAAAAATGCGTGATCATGAGTGAATTCAAAATAAAAATTTTGGTACATTATGAGATAATGTTGAGTGAAACAGGGGTAACTCGCATCGAAGCAATAGCTATGGTGTGGCTCATAAGATATCTAAAAAGAATTGAGCAAATGGGAGTAGGTAGATGGTCTAATGTTATCTTCAAGGAAAGCATGAGCAAAAAAAAGAAAACAAGGATGAGACAAAACTATACATGGAGGAAAAAATGCAATATCTACCTCAATGCTTGTCCCACAAATAGCAAGGAGCTAAAGAATTTTGTTATTACAAAGTTTCGTAAACATGTAAAGGGAAAAGAGTTGGGTAGAAAGAAGAAGTACTACATCGAAGAATTCAACCCTAAGTATGATCTCCAACAAAAAGAGTACATTGGAGCTAACATTCAATGGAGGAAAAAGGTTATTATTTCTCAATTAAGAACCAACTTGCATCAACTTTAGGTGTGAAACAAGACAGTGGAAAAGGCTTAAAGAAGCTTGGGAAGAACACCTCGTGTAATCGGAAAAAACATTTCATTTTGGAATGTGGTGCATTCAAAGATTGAGAGAAAATTATGAGAATATGTTAGCATCGGTTTCTTGGCATTGTCTTTTCAGGAGTGAGATTATTGGAAAGTTGGGCCACCTCATCATCGATTTGAATAAGAAAAAGACTGAAATGCAAAAAAAAAAAACAAAGAACTCATAATCCTATAGACTATTTTTAGTCTAGGACTTTAAAATTTCATTTCATTTCATTTCATTTCCATACCTTTTCTATAAAGAAAAAAAAAAAAAAACAAGAAAATAAATTAGGTTAAGGATGGCCTATATGACACCGGCAAAAGGACGAAAAAATATATATAAGTCATCAATAATGATGTCCACGAAAAAATATTTAAGTCATCAATAATGATCTCAATATGCCCTAATTGATTGCAACGGAGCGAAAAAATATTTAAGTCACCAATAACGATGTCCATATGCCCCAATTGATGGCAACGGCGCGAAAAAAATATTTAAGTCACCAATAATTATGTCCATGTAGAATATGACCCCTCCATATGCCCCATTTCTGGCAAACAGGAGCGAAAAAATATTTAAGTCACCAGTATTTCTCTCCACATGCCCCCATTACATTTCTGGCGTTGATTCTTCCACGAGCCGTATTATCGTGACAAGCGATAAAGGCGGTCTTCTCGCAGAAGAAAAGCCGCAGAGCAGTGCTGTTCAGTTCAAGGACGCAATTTATCTGTTTTGTAAGTGTAAAGTTCTAATCTACACATGTATTTTAACACATTCCAACTTCCAACTGTGCCTGCTAAATACTGTAAATCTCGATTTTATATGCAGCGTCGTCCAAACCTTAAAGTGCTCAAATTTAGTCCTTTCCGCAAAATCTGAGCACTACAGACAGTGTCCTGAAAGGATATTTTCGGTAATAGAAAAATAATGATTAAAAGATTTTGATTTCCTTTCATGCAAAGCTCAATAATATAAAGAATGCATGCTCCCAGTAACCGAGGAAGGAGTCTCTGTCCGAACAATGCAGATAGGTTAACTAACCAAGACGGCATGCAACATGTGGTTGCAGAAACAGGGACACTGATATTTGCGATATTAAAGTATTCTTGAAGTTGAATCAAGAATCTTGATATTGCAATCTCAGAAGCAGAGTAGGTCAGAGGGAGAAATCTTGCTAAGCAAAATGAAAGTGGCGGTGGTTGGAGCGGGCCTAAGTGGACTCGTGGCTGCTTACACTTTGGCTCGAGCAGGAGTCCATGTGGTTGTGTACGAGAAAGAAAACGATCTCGGAGGCCATGCACGCACGTTTTCTGTGGACGGAATTGACATGGAGTTAGGATTCATGGTCTGCAATCGTGTAAGCTTCCAATCTCCAGTTGATTAATGAAAATGTTCTCTTTTCTTTCGTCGATTAAAGAAATAATGTAAATTTTACCGTAAATGAAATAAAGAAAATATTATCATTTGTATCAGAAACCCGCTGTTTCATGATACAATGTAAATATTATCTTCTCTTTTCGGAAAATATATGTTGATTCATGGCCTGCAATCGTGTAAGCTTTCATTCTCCAGTTGATTAATGAAACAACAATGGAATTTATTTTTTATCTATGAAATAAAGAAAATATTTTCTTTTCTCAGAAAGCATGCACGTAAGGGATAGAGTCCAGAATTCCATAACAGTTATATGTTTAGCCCGTTGATTCATGAAATAATGAAAATATTATCTTATTTTCTGGGAAACGATAGTCGGTTCATGGGCTGCAATCATATAAGCTTCGATTCTCCAGACCTTCGATCATATAACAATAATATAAATTTTATCTTTTTCTCCTGTTTGATTAATGAAATAATGAAAATATTATCTCTATTTCTGGGAAGAATGTATCCGGGAATAGAGCCTGCAACGTTATTTATCTTCCATCGATAAAAGATATATGTAACTTTTCTACTGTTAATTATATATATATATAATTTTGTTAAGAGAAAAGTTATATATTTATTTTATGATAGAAGGAGAATGTGTATTTAAAAAATATTGTAAAAAATATATCAAAATAAATTTCTTTTGAAAGTATAATTTATTTTAAAGTGTATAATAATATTAAAAATATTGTTAGTTATAGGGTTAAAGAGAAAATGTGGTGTGAGAAAGATTTAGAGGAAAAGAAAATTAAGATATTATAAGAAGGTCATCAACCCTACTTTAAAAGATCAAAAGTATCTCTTTATTTTAACTAATTCAAAGAAAAAAATTAATATCACCAGGATAAGGACTAACTCTCATGAGCGAGATAGTTGGGTAGTTCCTAAAACACCATGGGTGGAAAGGATATGTCATCTCTGTGAGAATATGAATATTGAGGATTAGAATCACTTCCTCTTAGAGTGCCCTGGATACACCCACATTGAGGATGAGAATCACTTCCTCTTAGAGTGCCTTGTGTACACTCACATTAGATCTCAGTTTCACAATCTTTGTTGTAATACCAACCTTTCTAGCCTTTTAACATGTCAAAATTATAGTGAGCTTGGGACCCTAAGCTCTTCGAGGATACGAGTACAATTTTAAAGCAAACTAAATACCCACATTACATTTCAGTTTCACAATATTTGTTGCAATACCGACCTTCTTAGCTTTTTAACATGTCAAAATTATAGTGAGCTTGGGACTCTAAGCTCTTCTAGTATAGAAGTACAATTTTAAAGCAAACTAAATAATTCATTTCTTTAGGTCGGATAGACCAAAGTTTGGTATCAATGGACGTTAACCATCATCATCATCATCAATTTAAAAAAAAAAAATTACATATTATATTTATATATATATATATAGAATTTAAATCTTTGAATGTATAAACAGATTTAAATTTTAAATTGTTTTTTTAAATATATAAATAGAGTTAATGTCTTGAAAATTTATTTGGAAACTTGAATGGTGCATTAAAGCTTAAACTTGCAATTCCATCCAATCAAAAAAAATATATAATTGAAAAAAAGTAAAAAAATAGAAGTAATTAAAATATTTTAACCAAAAGTTTTTTTTTTTTTAAATATGTGTGTGTGTGTGTTTTTTCATTATTTAATGAGCATTTTTTAATGTTTAAATGAATTAGAATCTTAAATTGTTTTTTAAAATGTATAAATGGATTCAATGTTTTGAAAATTTCTTTTGACACTTGGATTGTGTAGATTACACAATTTACACTTGCAATTCCATCAAATCATCATTATGTAGATTACACAGCTTAAACTTGCAATTCCACCAAAAATTTTCTAGATTTTAGACAAACTTTACTAAAGTAAAATAATAAGAATACTTCAAATATTTTACCCATAGTTTTATTTTTTCTAAGACATATTTGTACTAATTATATATGTGAATATTAAAGTAACTTTTTTCCTAATTTTTTGATGTTTATATACACATTTATAAGAGATTGATATTTAAATACATTAGTTAATATATATATATATATATATATATATATATATATATATATATATATATTTTGTAAGCTTCACAGGATTACATCTTCATCGTGTCCAATATATCACCCCAATCAAGACTGAAAATTGGCAAGAAGTGCCTTAACAGAACATCAAGGAGTGCAACATCAAATCAACTTTTATCCAAAATCCATGGACTATATTAAAATATTTTAATTATACACTTTAATCATATTTGAAAATGAAAATATAGATTGTTTTTTTTTTAATTATTCTATCTCTTTAAAATTAAATATAAAGTTATGTTATTTAATATAAATATCTATATTTCTTATTTATGATATAAAATGAAATATGTTACTATTTTTAATTTAAATTATATATATAGTGATCAATATTATTTTTTTTTTCTATTTTAAAAATGAAATTAATCAAGTTTAAGTTAATCAGAAATAAAATCATACATCACTATCAAATGTACCTGTCAATGTAATTCCATTAATTTTAATAAAAAATAAAAATACTTATCTATGAATTAAAAAATATATTTTTCCAGTCTCCAACTTTATAAATATATATATTTTATTGTTTTCGTTTTTTACCTTATTATAATATTAATAATTTTATAAAAAAAAAAATTGATAATAATCATATATTTTTCATTAATTTTTGTAATAAAATTTAAAAAAAATTTAAACTAATTTCTAATAATAATTGGTTTTCTATTACATTTTATAAATGATGCATCTTTACTATTTATTTTTAAAGATAAATCTCTATCCTTTTTACTTTAAACTAAGAATAAACTACATATTAAATATTAAATGATTCTAAACTTAAATATTAAATATATAGGATTCTAATATATATCGTTGATTCATGGAATAATTATAAAATCACTTCAGGTTGATCGATGAAATAATGAAAATGACAGGAGTCAGAAACTTGTTCGGACCTCTTCCGTAATGATTAATAAAATTATGAAAACATATTTTTCGTCGAATGAAATATTGGAAACTATTATCTTTTCTATTCGGGAAAAAAATGCACGGAAAAGAATCCCGAAGCTTACGTTTCCGATGCAAGGGATGCCTTGGGTTCCGTAATCTATTATTCATAATGAAATTATGTTGGCAATGTAGGTTACGGATTCGAACACGATGAAATTCTTCGACGAGCTTGGAGTGGATTTGGAGTTGTGTGATATGTCATTCTCTGTGAGTCTGGACAATGGCAAGGGATATGAATGGGCCAGCAGCAATGGCCTGGTCGGATTATTTGCGCAGAAAGCAAATGTTCTGAACCCCTTCTTCTGGCAGATGCTCTATGAAATACACAAGTTCAAGCAACATGTTGTCGAGTATGTTCATCAGATCCTTACCTATTTTCATGTTTCTAATCACGCTGCATCCCAGACAGTGCAACATTCTGTTTACTTTTGCTTCCTAAATCTATATGCAGTTTCAAGTTTTTCTGATTCGTTTTGAATTATTGTTAATTCCGGAAGTATGTATTTTTATTTTGATCAAGGCTATTTCAGTACTATACAAAGCACCATTTAACCTCGGCAGATAAAATATAATTCTATCTTCTTCACTGTTTGTACAAAAGTCCGTTAAGCCTTTTCTTCAAACAATAGAGTTGATAACGAATTTTCACAAGCATCATTATTAAATACCATAATTTTTGATATATGTCATAATTGATAAGCCTAATTAAGGGAAGAATAGTAGAGTGACCTCGTAGCATCATCCCACATGTATTCGTGCAACACACTGAAATCTTCCGAGGTACGTCAAAATCAGTCAGGTCTGTGTGGGGCAACCCTTTTAGTTGCTGAAATAAGATACTTAATGCACTGCATACAACTGACTATCAGTTTGAACAATTGAAAAGGCCCTCAGCACCCTATCTGGTACATTGTAGTACAATGCAGAATTCAAATTTCTTTGTCAACAAAGTATCAGCTTATCCGTTAGGTTAAGGTTCAAGTAATTTGTATATCAAATTTACCCTCTTAAATTTCATTGCAGTCGAAATGTCCACCAAATAGACAAGTTTATCTTTCTTTGTATGGTGGTGTTTGGAAAAGAGAAGCAAATAATCAAACTGGAAAACACGTAGCTTTACTGTGATGTGTTTCCGGACATACCAGTCAAGGAAAGAAGATATTAAATTGTGAAATAGCAAAAATACCTCCATCCTTGATCCAGTGTTCGTTTGCTATAATTTCAAACACTGACATAAAAATGCTTGGCCTTGAAAATAGTTATATATTCCTCACGAGATAAGAACTGGGACCTGTAATTAGAAGCGTAGTGCATGAACAACAAAGCATCCAAATGAAGACATGTAGCTTTACCTTGATGTGCTTTTATAAACACCCGTCAAGAGAATAATGTATTACATTGAGAAATGGCAAAGTAGTCATCAGTTCCTCACAAGATAAGTTGGCACTTATAATTAGACTCTTAGTAAACAAGATTTTGAAATAAGGCCAAGAAATTATAAATAATTAACATGAGAGTTTAGTTTAAACTGAATTCTATTTGGGAGAATTGATCAGAAATTTACACAAACGGTAGGTTGATCGGAATCAGTTGAAGAATTCAGTTTGTGTGCAGCACTTATCTTGAAATTAGGATAGGGAATTCGGAACACTAATGCTAATTTTTCTATAAATAAATATTTAAACTTTATTTTGACATTGAAAGTTTTTTTCAATCATTGATTCTCAAATGATTCATAACATCATAAATTCATGCATGCAATTTTCTGAATTGAAATTTGGAATCACATCGAATTATTGTATAGTCATCTGTACTTTGGGTTGTCGCTTATCTTCCTGTATAGGGAATGATTGCTAATATTAATAATTTTTTGGGCTCAGGTTTATAAGATAATACATTGTAAAACATTAATTGTTGCAGCACAATGACAAGAGGGTTGTTTATTTTTAGAACTTCAATAAACATGATAGCAGAACCTATAGGCCGAGTTTATGATAAAAGGAACTCAAATAATGCACCTCAAATTGAACGCCTCTCACAAAGTAGAGTGACATGAATTATTGGCCCAGAGAAATGAGATTTATGAGGAATTGATGTTGTTGTGCAAAATAATAAACAATATAATGATCTTCTTTGAGTGAACCTGTTATGTAAGATGCTAATTTATTCTTTTATAAGGAAGCATTGCAATTGAAACTAAAACATATTATAGATTTCATAAATTCAACACCTCAATCCTGAGTTTTGGCCACAGTTTGTAACATTTGATGGATTCAAAAAATTTAGAGTCCCTTGGTAAATAGTCACCTAGATTAGTTGAACTAGTAAAGAGCAATGTCTCTTAACAGGTTGATGGAGGTTCAAATCTCATGGTGTAAATGTCAAACATGCAAGGATATTTCTGTAACGGTACAAGGGTTTGTGCATTGCTCATATTATTGGAGGAGAGACATCATTTTAAAATCCAAGGATTTTGCACCAGTTCCCCTAACATTTGAACATGTTTCTAACTTAGGATTCAAAACCTAAATGATAGTATCCAAATCCTATAACTGGAAATGGATTCCTGAATAGAATTCACTGAATCCTAAAGAGTGGGTCTGGATCACCAATTCCCTGATTCCATGATGATTTAGATTCGAGTAAAGGGCTAGGAATGATGAGTTCAGTAACTATGATCAGAATGTTCTGTATCCAAAAAACATAAAGGCAGTGCACAGTGGATCTTACCCAATCTTGAGGGCTTTGTAATGGGTTAGAATCAAATTCAGTATAAGGGATTTGTATCATGTTGCAAGGATGTTTAGTCAAATTCGAAATCTAACGGAAGTAAAAAAAACCAACTCAAACATCCAAAGTCAAAGGAGAGTCAAAGAATTGAAGCAAGGTCAGTTACGACTACCTCTCATGGAAATGGTCATAGATGAATGACTTACTTAATGCAGTTGAATCCCAAAAATGATATCTAATATAATGCACTGCGGAAACCCCTCATACTTATAATACAAAGATTAAAGGGATCTCTACTTGAATGCTTCATGAGGCACAATACTTGCTAAGGTTTTGCAAATGGGGTAGCAAGCTAAGTGGGTTTGATTGTGGGGAAAACTCCACACTTGAGCCAGAGGAGTTCTAGGATGGGTGACCTCCCGGGAAGTCCTAGTTACCAGGTGCAAGCCCCGGAAGTGATGATTGACGCCATGTGATTCATTTCACTAGTTTCAATCCCACTTCTTCACCCCTGTGAGCATCACCCGATGCAATGAGTGCTAAGTGGACTATTCAAAAATCATAAGAAATTAGTCAGTTACGACTACCTCTCATGGAAATGGTCATAGATAAATGGCTTACTTAACGCAGTTGAATCCCAAAAATTATATCTAATATAATGCACTGCAGAAACCCCTCATACTTAAAATACAAAGAGTAAAGGGATCTCTACTTGAATGGTTCATGAGGAACAATACTTGCTAAGGTTTTGCAAATGGGGTAGCAAGCTAAGTGGGTTTGATTGTGGGGAAAACTCCATTGTTAAGCGCGCTTGAGCCAGAGGAGTTCTGGGATGGGCGACCTCCCAGGAAGTCCTGGTTACTGGGTGCAAGCCCCGGAAGTGATGATTGATGCTATGTGATTCATTTCACTAGTTTCAATTCCACTTCTTCACCCCTGTGAGCATCACCCAATGCAATGAGTGCTAAGTGGACGATTCAAAAATCACGATTAATTAGTCAGTTACGACTACCTCTCATGGAAATGGTCATAGATGAATGACTTAACGCAATTGAATCCCAAAAATTATATATAATATAATGCACTGCGGAAACCCCTCATACTTAAAGTTGAAAATGCCAAAATTGGTTTTTCTCTGACTAATGTGAATAGTATAGACAAAGAGTGTGGTCAAGATAGGGAACTAACCCACTCTGTCCAGGAAAAGCCACTTGATTTGTCTAAAGAACTTGGTTGACCTAACAACTTAGGGGTTTTACCTGTGGACCCAATGGATAGAACCCTATGATATCAGTGCGTTTACACTATTGAAGAGAGTGGAAAAGGATGCTTGGCTAAGAATATAAGGCTTAGGATAAGGGAAGAAGTCACCACTTGGCTTAAACAAAAAAATAACAAAAGAAAGAGGTGAATGAAAAAGGAAAACAATCTAAAAGTTGATTGATTTTGAATTGCTTAATGTGAACTAATGGGGATTAAACGTGTTTTACCCGCCAAGAGGTAACTACATTCGAGGCAACCCCACAAGGGTGTATGATGGTGATTTCGCAGAGCTTTCCTACTCAAGCTCTACAGATACAAACAATTTTTCTCATTTTCTCCTTCAAATAGATGATTGTGTTAGCTCAGTTGTGATATATCAGATACACTACTCCCACCTCTTAGATTTCAGATACCTTTATGGATGGTAAAGTTTGGTTATAGCATATTCTATCTTGATATTCCATGCATTAGTTGTTTTACTCAATCTGGTGCTATAACTTCTTTGATCTTTCCATGAAACTGGGAAACTTTTATGAAATCTCATTAATACTTTTGGACTTTATAGTTTTATACTTTGCCATGTCATATCATGGGGGACATGGTTTTCTTTGGAAGTGTTGTCATTTATAGGACCAGCTTGTACTTCTAAGAAACTAGTCAATATAGCATTTATACATCCCCTACCATACTTAACACCTTCTGATGTATGACGTCACTCCATCCCATTCATAAAAACGCTTTCCCCTTTCATGTTTGAGTTGTCAAAGACCACAAAAAGGTCTAAAAGATGGAAAGCCTAAGTCATTAAAGCCAAAAAGGCTAAGAGGTGAATAGTAATAAAGTTAAAAGCTAGTAAATGACAAAGTTGAGTGATTGCCACCTGACTATGAGGCCAATGCCCCTATCACTAGGTTATCTATGAATTTCTAAAGAAAAAGGGACGTGTTCAATGAAATGAACACTTGAAGAAAAAGACAAAAGGTGTAATATTCCCAATTAGTAGCAGCTAATTGGAAATATTAATTTTGTTCAGTTTTTCTTTTCTAAAGTTAGTCAGTCAATAGAGGGGGAGATGGGACCCATAACCCACACTTAGGAAATAATAATTTCCTATAGTCACTTGAGAAAATATTATTTGGCAGCGTGGGACCGAGGAGGGCCAAGTGACAGCGTAGGGAAGGGGTAGCGTGGAGGTAGCGTGGGCTAGGCAGTGCAGTGGCAGCATGGGCTAGTGCAACGCAGTGGTAGGGATAACGTGGCCAAGGAGGGACAACGCAGATGAGTGGGGCCCAAGGGGGAGCTAGGCTCTCAAGCATAAAAGGGAGAGGAATCTCACCATTCAGTCATTCTATTATGCATCTTATGATTTCTGTCTTTTGACATTGAGCACGTTTTTGTTGTTGAGCGAAGTCTACAAGTGTTGTTCAGCACACGGGTGTCTCCAAGCGGAGATCACAACCTCAGCCTCGGGGGACTTCGAGTGCTCGCTCAGGTGAGGAGTTCCACCATTGTTTTCCAGAGCTTAGCACTTAGCATCCTTCATCCAGGAGCACACAGTTTCTTAGACAGCACATTCCCTCAAGGAGATTACGCAGTTTGGAGAGGAGGCAGCACCGGGAGAGAGGGGAAGTAGGAGACTTTAGTCCGGGAGCATTTTGAAGGGACCAACCCTTCACAAATCATATTTTGCAGGAGGAGGAGGCTAGCAGTTACAGTTTATCAGTTCAAGGCTAGTGTACTCATCTGGAGTGCGTGATTTTCCAAGGGAGGTCAATTTCTGAGGTCAGCCATTCCAGGATTCCTTCTTGGGTTTTTCCAGGTTATTGGAGGAGAGCTTGTATCCTGAGTTTCACATTTTTCTGAGCAGGGGAAAAACCCCAAGGAGCAGCTCCATTCCAACAATAGCAGCAGTTCCGACAGTAGAAGCAGCAGCAGTTTCTGGAGTTATGCAATCCATGAGAGAGCAACAATTCATTGATAGATTCTGAGAGTATTTCCAGCTAGCCTTGAGCAAACCAAGGTGCCATCATTCTGATCACCTTTGTACCTATTGTTATCTTTCACTTTATAATAAAGTGGCTCAGTGTTTCTCCATATTTGCAGTATTTTTATGATGTCTCTCTATTTGTTGTAGTTACTTGTTTATGTTGCTTTATATTACTGTCTATTGCCTATTCAGGATATTATAGTGATATCAGAGCTCATAGACTTGGCTCAGCCTGTGGAGTAGATCAATCTATGACGCCGGGAGGAAAACCATATATCACCTACCGGGGAAGAAACTACAAGAGCCAAGAGCGGAGGCTCGAGGCCACTTTTGGAGAGGGGAATTGTGTTCCAGTGGTGGATGCAGAGGAGGAAGAACCTATGGCAGAGGAGAGAGATGAGGGGAAGGAGTTCGGGCAACTCCTAAAATCTGTGCAGGAGCTCTCGAGGAGGATCGAAGAGATGGGGTAGAAACTCACCGTGGACCATAGAGAGCGCAAAAGCCCAAGGGGTTTTCACATTGGTGAGGGATCCAGTACTTCCCATCAAATACAGGAGCAACCCATAGTGCAGCAGGTAGTGTCACTCACTCCCCCACGTTCTACGATGCCCACATTCCTGACTACAGGCACCGGGACGGGAGGACCTCAGGAGCCAGAGCCAGTTCATATGGGAGATTATTTTGCGGAGTATCAATCCTATGGGCGAGAGTTCGGTAAAGCTCTCACTTTTCACGACTTTTGCGAGCTCAAGAAGGACAACAGACCTCGCAACCAGAACAGAGGTGGCAAGTACACGCAGGATGGTGAGCTGCAATGTACAGTGGGCAGGTTTTTCCTGCCAACATTTGACAGATCCTCAAAATGTTCAGCAAAAGCTTAGGTGGAGAAGTTGGACATTTATTTCCAACTCAACCAGATGGCAGATGGAGAGGCCATCAAGGTGGCAGCACTGCACCTTGAGGGAGAGGCCCATGACTGGTGGTTCCATGGGATGGCCACGTTGGGTCACTCAGCAGTGATAGCGTATGCAGATTTTACACGAAGGTTGGTGGAGTGGTTTGACTGGAAGGATCCGGAAGAGCATTTTGTTGAGCTAACCAAGCTCAAGCAGACCGGGAACCCGAAATCTTACATTTCCGAGTTCTTGAGGATTTCGGTGATGGTGCCCGACTTGTCCTCAGCTAGGAGGATCTACATGTTCGTTGACAGGTTGGCAATACCTTTGCGTGGGCTAGTCAGATCCACGAGGCCTGCTACACTTTAGGATGCCATCGGGAGCACCATAGATTTGCAGGATGCTTTACCCAGGACCAGAGCACCTTTCCCCCAGAGACTGGCGTTTCATCTGAAGGGGAAGGACATGAGAGTTCCACCTCCACAGGGGAACCAAGGCCGGGGGCTTTTGGACGATGACACCCGAAGAGACTTGAGACAGAAGAAGCTATGCTTCACATGCTAGGAGCCATGGGCACCGAGTCATCGATGTGCCGCGGGAAAGGCACATTACATAGAGGTCTTCTTCGACAGTGAGGGGGAAGAAGATGCTTATGAGGGGTTGGTGACAGACGCTAGCGTTGTAGTCAAAAGAGGGGATTATCCACCACCTCCTCCCCAGGAGCAAGAGTAGTAGCATTTGCACCCATAGGAGGAGTCCTTGCATCATTGCGAGAGGTCCCGAAGTATTTGACACTGCGTGTCCATGGCACCATTCAGGGACAACGTGTTTCAGTTCTAGTAGAAAGTGGGGCCACCCACAACTTTATTGATGCCCAGCTGGTAGAAAGGAGGGGCATACAGACAGAGAGATTTGATGGCTTTTCAGTACTGGTACTGGGTGCGAGAACTATGCAGTGTGCCAGATACGTTCCAGCACTAGCCGTGACCATGGGGACTTACACGATGACAAACCATTTTTTTGTGGTCGACATTCCAAACACCAACGTGGTGCCCGGGGTGCAGTGGTTGATCATGCTGGGGAAGGTCACCACAGACTGGGAGATTCTGGAGATGGAGTGGATGGACAAGAAGAGCAGTAAACATGTGATGATCCGCGGCATGCACATGTATCCTCCACAGACAGTTTCAGCACACTGGATGGAGGCAGACTTCCGGAAGGGAGATATAGAGTGGGCAGTGGAGCTGTGTATCTCAGAGGCAGGGGCCATAGGGCAGGCAATTCACCCAAATGTGCAGTCAATTTTGGACAGATATGCTACGGTTTTTGGCGATATACCTCCAGGACAACCACCGGATTGGGGGTTTGAGCACACCACTGAGCTTGAGCAAGGTATCTAGGCTGTGATTACCACACCCTATAGGCATCCCAAAGCCTACATGGATGAGATTGAGAGAGCCATTCACGAGCTCTTAGCACTGGGACACATCCGGCCCAGTACTTGCCCATTTGCTTCTTATATTGTACTGGTGAAGAAGGATGATGGCACACTGAGGATGTACATTGATTACCGGCCTCTCAATAATAAAATGATGAAGAATTAATACCCCATTCCACGGATTGACGAGTTGATGGATGAGCTGAGGGGATCGAAATTCTTCTCCAAGATTGATCTGAGGTCGGGCTACCATCAGATCTGAGTGAGGGACCAGGATGTCCCCAAGACGACCTTCAGATGTCATTATGGCCACTTTGAGTTTTTGGTGATGCCCTTCGGCTAACCAATGCACCATCCACCTTCCAGTCCTGCATGAGCCACATCTTCCATGGTCAGTTGAGGAAGTTTGAGTTGGTATTCTTCAATGATATCCTCATATACAACCGCACGTGGGAGGATCACTTGCAGCACATTGATGTTGTACTGCGCATCTTGGAAGAGAAACATTTCTATGCTAAGCTCTCTAAGTGCGAGTTTCGGTTGACAGAGATGCTCTATTTGGGGCATATCATTGGTGTGGATGGAGTGAGATTCCACTAGGAGAAGATCCGTGCCATCCGGGAATGGCCGGAGCCAAGGAATGTGACAGAACTTCGGGGTTTTGTAGGCATCTGCACCTACTATCGGAAGTTTGTCAAGGGGTTTTCCCAACTTGCTGCACCCCTCACAGACCTTACCAAAAAGGGGGCATTCAGTTGGACGGACACAACACAGAGAGCCTTTGACAGGCTCAAGGAGGTGATGAGCAGTTGCCCAGTATTAGTCTTGCCGGATTTTACGCAGCCTTTCATCTTGCAGTGTGATGCTTCAAGAGAGGGAGTGGGCGCAGTTTTGATGCAGGTTTTCCACCCCATAGCTTTCGAGAGCATAAAGTTGTTTCCGCATTAGAGGTTGTATCCTATATATGACAAGGAGATGTTGGCCATTATGCATGCATTGGCAAAGTCATGGCAGTACGTGGTGGGCAACAGGTTTCGGGTGAGGACTGACCACAACAACCTCTGATTTTTCCTAGAGTAAAAGCAGTTGCAGGAGAGGCAGCAGAAGTGGGTCAGTAAGATCTAGGCATATGACTTTGACATTGAGTATGTCAAAGGGAAGAACAATGTAGTGGTCGATGCTCTATCCCGTAGACTGGCAGTGTTGTCTTTGATGAGTATAGACACGGACTGGAGGGCTCAGCTGTTGGTGGAGTACTCCAAGGACCGTTTTGCCTGTGAGGTGCTAGAAGGCTAGATCACAGATGACAGGTACAGGGTGATGGACGAGGTCATTTACTTTAGGGACATTATATTCTTCACTGAGGGTTCTCAGCTCAAGGAGAAGATATTGCGTGCTTTCGATGACTCACCATTATCAGGTCATCAGGGATTCATGAAGACTTACAGGGCCATCAGGGAGAGGTTCTCTTGGAGAGGCCTCAAGGAGGACGTACTCCGACATGTCCGGGAGTGCGAGGTATGTCAGAGGAATAAGGGAGAGATGACTCACCCATCTGGACTGCTACAGTCGCTTCCCATTCCGGAAGGAAAATGGGAAAGCATTTCGATGGACTTTGTCACTGGGTTGCCCACGGTGCAGGGCAAGGACTGCATCTTTGTAATCGTTGATCGGTTGACAAAGTATGCTCATTTTTTCGCCATATCCACACGATACACAACAACACAGGTGGCAGAGTTGTTCTTCAGGGACGTTTTCATATTGCATGGTCTTCCGAAGGCCATAGTCAGTGACAGGGACAGCCGTTTCATGGGCGGGTTTTGGCAGGAGCTCTTTCATTTGGTGGGTACAGAGTTGACTCCAAGTACCAGCTATCACCCTCAGACGGACGGGCAGACAGAGATAGTGAACAAGTGGTTGGAAGGCTACTTGTGACACTGTCACAGGGCAGCAGAAGGCATGGCTGCATTCGCTGCATTTGGGAGAATACTGCTACAACACCACTTTTCACATGTCTATCGGTATGTCTCTGTTTTATGCTTTGTATGGTTATCATGCTCTGACTTTTGTTGATGTCATGTTTGGAGCTAGCAAGGTCCCCAAGGCCAAGGATTGGATCCAAGAGAGTCAGGATATACTCTAGGCTCTTAAGGATAACTTAGCCACTGCACAGAACCAGCAGAAGTTGTATGCTGACAAAGGACGGGTAGAGAGGCAATTTGAGATAGGGGACTTGGTCTACCTCTGACTTTAGCCATACCGGCAGTCCACACTAAAACAGAAGGGGGCCGAGAAGCTCAAGCCTCGCTTCTATGGGCCTTACAGGGTGATCCGCAGGATAGGGAAGGTTGCATATGAGTTGGATCTGCCCACAGGTAAAAGGATCCACAACATCTTCCATGTATCATGCCCGAAAAAGGCATTGGGGCAGCAGGGGACTGCAACAGAGGAGCTTCCGCCTACAGATGATGAAGGGCATTTGGTGTTACAGCCAGAAGCCATCATTGACACCAGGGAGAGACATTTGAGGAGTAGGACAGTTACGGAGTACTTGGTGAGGTGGAGGAATTTGCCAGATGAGGATGCCACTTGGGAGAGTGAGAAGATCTTACAACATCCGCCTTTGCAGTTGCTTGAGGACAAGCAACATTTTGGCGAGGAGGACTGTAATATTCCCAATTAGCAGCAGCTAATTGGCAATATTAATTTTGTTCAGTTTTGCTTTTCTAAAGTTAGTCAGTCAATAAAGGGGGAGATGGGA